>PVKA01020910.1:29302-39646 GCA_004027165.1 Ctenomys sociabilis | reverse complement strand
TTCTGCTAGCCTGCAGTTTACCTCTTCATCCCTTGACAGGGTCTTTCACAGAACAAAAGTTCTCTTTTTTGATGTTGAAGTACTCTCAGTTATTGTTCTAAGCAAGCCTGGGATACACAGTGAGTTTAAACCAGCCTGGAATAGACAGATACCTTGTCTCAAAAATAAATAAATACGACTTTTTCTCATATGGGGTATGGTTTTGATATCAAGACTAAGAAATTTTGGTTGTTTGTTTTTGCTATACCATGGACTGAACTCAGGACCTTGAGCTTTCCAGGCAGGTAGTCAAGCCACTGAGATATATCTCCGGCCCAACACTAAGAACTTTTTGCTGAACCCTAGGTCTCAAAGATTTTCATCTATCTTATCTTCTAAATGATTTGTAAGTTTCTCGAAATGAACCTCAGCATTCTATATTATTAACATGGACTAATAAAAATAAAGAAAAGGTCTATAACTTTCATTTTATATTTTAATCTATGATCCGTTTTGATTATATTTCACAAGGAATGAGGTTTAAGTTGAAGTTATTCTCCTCTTATCTATATCCAATTGCTCAAACACGATTTGTAAAGATTATCTTTCCTCTATTGAATTGCTTTTACACTTTTGACAAAAATCAGTTGACCAGAGAAGTACTGTGGCACACACTGGTGATCTCAACTACTCAGAGGTTGAGTCAGTAGGATCACTTGTTAAAGGCCAGCCCAGACCATACCAGAATTTAAAAAAGATAAAAAGTGCTAGGGATATAGCACTGTGATAGTGTCCCTGGCTCCTATACCCAGTAGTATAAAAAAAATCATTTGGCCTTATTTGTTTAGAGCTATGTATGGATTCTCTATTCTGTCCCAGTGTTCTATTTTCTACTAATACCACACTAATATAAAATTAGATTTAAGTATCAAGTAAGGTGCTTTCTCATAGTTTGTCATAGTCCAAGTTATTTTAAGAATACTAAATCCTGTACTTTTCCAGGTAAATCTTAGTAAAAAGACAGAATATGTCTATAGGACCTTTCTATGGTTTTAATAGGAATTACATTAAGCCTATAGATAATTAAGAGAAAAGTATTATCTTTAATATATTGAGTCTTCTAATCCATGAACACATTCTATCTCTTCATTTATGTGTACCTCCCCATGCTTGTGGTAATTGAAGCACCTTGTTCTACCCCAGAGAGTTTATATTCATTCACTGGAAAAATAAATCTACTCATATTCATTATGATATGTTTTTATGGTGCTACAGGGCCACCCTGGAGACCAAGATTTTAATACATGGACTATAATTCGAATTCAACTATTTTCCATGTTATCAACATGACTTATCACTGATGATGCCAATGTTTATTTCCTGACTGAGGGAGTATTTATCAGATTTCTTCACTGAAACTTTCCTCTTTTTATATGTTACTATTTTGGAAGAAAGTTACTAAATATAGAGCTCATCTATGGAGAGGAAGTTTTATCTACATGATTTAGGTCAAAGTATCTACACACATTATTCAGAATTCTATACAGCAAATTTGTCTATTATTGCCTCTTTATTTATCAATCATTTATTTCTAGTGATATCAACTCCGGAATATATATTTTATATTTTGTTTGCTTTGGTGATGCTGACTCCCTTTGATATGTTCTTATTGCTATTTTTGAATGTGTTGGTTCGTTTTTGAGTACTTCTTTGCTTTTATTATAACATGCTCTAAGTGCCTTTTGTATATTCCCTGCTCCAAGTCTAGAATCGTTTGTTTCTGTAAGGAGCTTTGGGTGCTTTATTCTAATTTGTAATTTTATTAGTACATGTTTGTAGTTTATACAGTTTTCAGTCTTCTTGTGCATTGCTTACATGTACAGACTACAGCATGTTTCTTTCATTTTGATCCCCTTCCCCTTCCTTCTAACTGCCTCCCTCCTGTTCTAATTTCCATATACCATGTTTCTTGCTTGTTGATACTATAAACCTTAGCTCTATTATAGCATATAACGTTTACAATAATTGAAGGTATTAGATTCCTGGATGTGGAATAACTTTATTGTACTTATTTCCCCTTTTCCCTACCACTTTTGCCCTGCTCCTCACCCCTCATCCTTGTTCCTATAGACACCTTTCCATGGCAAGAGATCCATACTCTTATCCCCTACTATCCATCCTTTATTATATTTTTCTTTTGCACTTTGGTTCACTCAAGTGAAAGATACTATATGGCATTTAAGTTTGTTTGCCTGGTCTATTTCACTCAACATACTTCATTCTTGTTGAAGCTATTGTAAAGGGTATTGTTTTCATGATTTCCTTTTCATCAAGTTCGTTATTGGTGTTTTGATCGTAGTGATACAGCTACCTACTATCAAACTTTGACAAAAAGGTTTTACAGCAATCAAAATAAAGAGCTCTCTCTGAAATAGAAAATGACAAAAACAAGGAGCAAATTGCAGTCTCAGACCCTGAGCCCTCCCACAACCAACCCAGGAGACATCAACATAGAAGAAATTGGAAGCCACACACCTGAAATCTCTGAAATAATAGAAACTGAAATAAAGAAACAACTGAAAAAGGGTATAGAGGAAATCAGATCAGAAATAATCTTCCAGGTAAAAAAAAACCAAATCATAACTATAATCAAAGAATTACTAAGCATTTCTAAAGAAGAAACTGATAAAAGAAATGGAGGCGACCTCAGCTATAAAGAAAGACAAACTTGAGGGCTTTATACTTAAGTGGATGCAACTATAGGCCACAGTCAAGTGAAGTAAATCAGATCCACAAGTGTAAATATCATATTGTCTCTCTAGTGTAAGAACCTGAACAAATACATAAAACTTGAAAGGTATAATAAATATAGTGAAATGGAAAGAAAATGAACATAAGAATTAAGATGAGGGAAACAAAGATGAGAGAAAGGAGAAAAATAGGGAAAAAGGAAGGGGGAAAAATCATACATATATATATAGGATGTATGAGATGATTGTACTAATAATTTCCATCAGTTTTTTGACAATAGCAGTTAATGTTTAGAGTTTTCACTTTGACTATCTCTGTATGTTGATATGTGCGATCTAAGCAACTACATTGAGGACAGCAATGTGTAATACAAAAACCATGGTTGTATGCCTCACATCTTGATCTTCTAAGTATGTACCATTTTAATGTCCTACAAATTATTATTATATTCTCTTTAGAACAATTTTTTAAAAAGCAAAAAAAGGCAAGAAAAAATTAAGGTATATTGAAAGCATGTAATAATATTGAACTGTTTGTCCAATCTTGTATAACTATATCTGTTCATCTGAAGAACAGATTTCATGATAAAAATAGGTAATATAACAACCATTTTTTATACACTGTGGGGCCATAATAATAAGTTGAACTGTAAATGGCTATGGTCGACAACTTCTTCGGATAACTCACTATTGTTGTGGAATGCTGGACTGTGTTGAATTGTGTTGTTGAGTTCGGGCACCTAAAGTAGGTGAATGACAATGGAGTGCCCATCTTTGACAGGTGTAGACAAAGGAAGGGGTATAGAAAGGAAGAATCATGATGTGTGTGTATGGACAGTATAGTTGGGATAGATAATGCCGTGCTTCTACATAATTCTACGAGAGGCAAGATTTGTACTAATGGTGGTTGGACAGGATATTATGTTGGCTTCTAGTACTATGGACAACCACTAGGAAAATAACAAGGTAGAAAGTATTAATTATTAAATCTTTGATGTAATTCAGATATAAAAAATAAGATATGTAAACAGCTACACTCTTAATTTACTGATAAGAGACATATGCTATAATAATGTCTGTAAGTATAATATCATGTATGCACCCTCTATGACACCAAAACATTATGAAAACAGTTTGCAATGTATTAATTTATCAAATCCATCTTGTCAAGGTATCTTAAAACTGTATGATTGATATTTGTACTTCAATAAAACAAAAATAAAAAAAGAATAAACGTTACTTCAAAAGGTAGTACTTATAAAAAAAACAATCATTTTTAATTAGCAATACTTACTTTGAAAATCTGTAACATATGTATTTCTGTATGTTACCCTGTCTATGTCTTTGTTTCTGTTATGTGTTTTTACCTTCGTTTTTTACTCTTCAAAATAAAAAATAAGCTTTTTCTTAGTCTATTCTCATGATCATATGGTTTTTACCATGTTTCTGCTTATGTGATGCATTACATTTACTGGCTAATGTGTGATAAGTCATCCTTGCTTAAATCTAAGAATTAAATCTACATGATCATGATGTGTGATCTTTTTATATGATGCATTCTGTTTGCTAATATCTTATAGACCATTTTACATCTATGTTCATTAAGAAGACTGACCTATAGCTTTATTTTTTAGTTTGGTCTTTATCCTTCTTTGGGATCAGAGTTTTACCAGATTCTATAAATGAGAGCACTTCAGCCTTTACAATTTCTCTGAAAAGATTGAGGAGTGATGGTGATATAGTATCCTTAAAGGTTTCATAGAATTCATCAGAAAATGCATCAGATCCTGGACATTTTGAGATGGTAGATTCTTTATTACTATGTCAATCTCATTTCTTGTTATTTTTAAGCATATTTGTATTCTTTAAGTCATTTTTGGTAGTTTGCATGTATCTAGAAATCTGCCCATTTCTCCAAAATTTGACAATTTGTGGAATATAATTTTTCAATGTAGGTACAACCTTCTGTATTTCCACAGTGTCTGTTGTGATTTCACTTTTGTCATTTCTACTCGTATTAATGTGAGTCTTTTTTCTTTCTCTTGGTGAGTTTGGCTAAGTGCTTATCTATTTCAAATGTTCTTCCAAAGACCAGCTTAATTGGTTGATTTTTTACTGTATTTTTATGATCAATTTTATTGATCTCCGCTATCATCTTTACAATTTTTCTCCATAATTTCAGTTTGCAGCTAGATTTTTGTTGTTTCTCCAGTACCTCAAGATTTCTTGTAAAGTCCTTTACTTAACCTTATTCTGTTTTCCAAATTTGAGCATTGATTATTGTGCATTTTCCTCTTAGAACTGCTTTTATAGTGTCTCAGAGATTTTGTTGAATTGTGCATTCATTGTCATTAACTTCCAGAAATGTTTTAATTTCTTGTTTTTTTCTATGACTCATTGCTTGTTTAAGAGTATGTTATTAATTTTCCCAGGAGCCTTTCCCTTTTCAGAAATTTCTACCATCATTGATTTCTGTTTTTCAGTGCACAGTGGTCTGATAGTATGCATGTGGTAATTTCTACTCTTTTATATTTACTTAAGCTTATTTTGTGGATTAGTATATGATTATATTTTTTGGAAAAGTGTCACGTGTTGCTCAAAAGAATCTATACTGTTCTAGAAGGATGGAATATTTTCTCTACATACATTAAGTTCATACGTACAAGGATAAGGCTCAATTCTGATATTTTTGTTGTTGTTTGTTCTGTAGATCTATTGCTTTGTGAAAGAGGCATGTTAAAATTCCCTACTATGGGGCCAGGGAGATGGTTCAGTGGTATAAGCACTTGCCTAGCAAGCACAAGGTCCTCACTTCGATCTTTAGGGCCAATAAATAAATAAATAAATAAATTCCCTACAATGGTTGTGTTAGTGTTTATTTAATCTTTTAATTGTGATAGCTTTTGTTTTATGAAGACAGGTGCTCCAGTATTTATTGCATAAATACTTACCAATGTCACCATTTTTTTCTTGGAGTGTTCCCTTAACTAGCATCTAGTCACTCGTAATCAGTTTTAGTTTGATCTTTCCCATTTCTGATGTTAGGATTCCTATTCCTGTTTGTTTTCAGAGTCCTGGTAATTTTTAGCCTATGAATATCTTTTTGGATTGGGAGAGTTTCATGAATGCAGTAAACTATTGGATTTTTCTTTTAAATTGCACCTGACAATTTATGTCTTTCAAATGGCAAATTAGTTTGTTAGCATTGACAGTACTGTGATATGTTGTTTATTTACTGTCATTGCCTTATCTATTGCTTAATCCTTTGTTTTTCTTTTCATGCCATTTTTGTTGAGGTTTATCCATTGATCTCACTAGTTTCCTCTGCATTTTTAGCTGTATCCAATTAATCATTTCTCAAGAATATTCTTAAGTATCATCTCAAGAGCTGGTTTATCATAGATTTTTAAGCTGCTCTTTTTCATAGAAATATGTTACTTCTCCATCTATTTTGAAGAATCACTTTGTGTTGAAAAGGCTGCTGTAATTCTAATTTATTTTACCTTTACATATGAAATTTTTTCCTCCGGCTGCTTCTAAAATTCTAGTTTTTCTGTTGGACAACTGGTAGTTTAATAAGATTATGCTCTGCTGAGCTTCTTTCATCATATCTGTTTGGCACTGTGTAAGAATTATTTACTTGTATTTGAAAGTTTTCTATTTGGGAAATTTTCTTCTACGATTTCTATAAATATGGTAGTAAAACCATCTTTGAGAACTAGTTTTTCTCCAACTCAAGTTAGTTTTATACTGATCTTACTGCTCTACTAGATGCTGGGAAATCTCTTGTTCTCTTATTTTTCCTTTTGGCTTTCTTGAGCTCTTCATCATAACTCACTATGTTGTCCTCAATTTCTGACACTCTGTCTTCATATTGGTTGTTTTTGCAATTTATGAATTTTTAAAAGTTTTTTTTAAAAAATTCAGATATTTCTCTCTGACTTTTTGAGGATTTGGTATTTAAATTTGAATCTGATATTTAAATTTTGAAGTCTTTTGGCTAGCTCATCCTTTTTTACATATTTCCTCAAAATTCAATGTGGGTGTGTTGAGTGAAATTACTATGACCTGCTGATTTACTTCCTTTTTGAATTTATATGTTTTCTTCATCCCTTCTATGAAGTTATCATAAATTTCTGCAACTTGGTGTTCTTCTTCTTCTCCCTTTGTGATCCTGCACTCTGCCTCTAGACAGTTAAAAAGAAATAAGGGCCCTTTGTTTTGTTGAATCCCACTTTTTCTAGGTGCATTTGTGATATATTCCCTTTTTCCTCTCATTTTTGGAGGGATGATGCAAGTTGAGGACTAGAGAACTGAGGGTTTCTGAGTTAAAAGAAGGTTTTTAGTATTCATGTGTGCCTAGCCCACATGAATAATTTGTAGCTTTGTATGCCCAGTGCTAATCTTTACTTCTTCTGTTACTTAACTGATTTCAATTCTGTCCTTATGTCATCAGGTAGTATGCTTCTAAAAGTGGCTTGCCAATTGAATGTTACTGAGCTCAGGGTTACTTGCCTTTCCCTTAGGAGTCCAGGTTCTTCTCATTGCTTGAATAATATGAGCAAAAAGCAGTGTCAAAGTTTACCTGATAAACTAAAGTGATGAGTGGAGGAGAAACTGACTTGGTAGAGCTAGCTTGAGGCAAATAAAGAGAAAAAGAGGATAAAAGCAAAAATTAAAATACGTACTATATACTTTGAGCTGCGTAGTGAGACCTTACAACAACCAAATACATTTAAAAAAGAATTGCTTCATATTATAACAGCATCCACAGATTCAATATTATACCACTTCTATATGATAGAACTTGCAGCTACACTCCCCTTCCTTTGTCTACTCTCTAAGCACAGTATGACAGTTTATTTTATGGGACTGTTCTGCAACAAAGAGGTGACGTGGGAAGAGAAGAATGGGAGGTGGTTGGATGAGGAGTGTTATACACTAAGGGAGAGGTTTGAAGGGAATGCAGGTAGATGTGGGGGAACTAATAATGTGAGGTAATTCTACTGAGGCTATTTTAGTTCAAGTGAAGGGCTAATATTGAGATATTTCAAGGAATATTTCTGAGGGCAAAATATGGGAGAAAGAAGGTTTACTTTGTGACTGAAGAAAGCTATGTGGTTGTCAGAATGTGCTGATAGGGAGCACAAACTAGAAAAGATATAGAAGAGACAAAGTTTTGAGGAGGATGAACATGAGTTAATACTAGAGAATAATAACTATTATAATACTTTACATCAAGGACAGAAATGTATAATACAAAAGCCATGCTTGAATGCCTCTCATCTCAGTAGCTTCAAGAGTGTCTTTAAGATGGAAAAGTCTATCTCCACAGACCAAAAACTAAAACTACACCCAGGTCTATCACCATGCATTAATCCAAAATCAAAATGGATTAAAGATCTAAATATTAAAGCATGAACATTAAATCTCCTGGAGGAGTAAGTAGGTGAAATATTGAAGATTTTGAATATCTTGAAGATTGGGGTGGAAAAACCTTACATGAACAAAGATCAAACTGCATGTGAAATAATTCAAAGAATCAAGAACTGGGACCTCTTCTTATTGAGAAGTTCCTGCCTATCAAAAGAAATCACCAACAAACAACCCATAAATTTGAAAAAAAATCTTAGCCAATAATCACTCACACATAGGTCTTCTATTCAGAATATATAAAGAAATAAAATTTAGGGCCCCAAAGCTTAAAGATCTAATACAAAAATGGGCATCTGAGATGAATACACACTTCTCAGAGGAAGAAATACAGGAAGTAAAAACATACCTGAAAAAATGCTCCACATCACTGGTCATTCGAGGAACACACATTAAAATCACACTGAGATACCATTGTGCCTTAAAAAGAAGAGCCATCATAAATAAATCAACTAATAACAAATGCTGGAGAGGCTATGAGGAAGAAAGAACCCTTCTCCACTGCTGGTAGGAATGTAAACTGGTACAACTACTATGGAAATCAGTGTTGAGACTCCTCACAAAATAGGATTGGAAATCTTATTCAATCCAGCTACTCCCCTTCTGGGTATTTTCCCTGAAGAACTTAAAACACCATACCATACTGATATAGTGGGAGCAGTTTTTATTTATTTTTTAATTTATTTTATTGTTTTGATGGAACTGGGGATTGAACTCAGGCCCTTGCACTTGCCAGGGAAGCGCTTATTCCACTGAGCCATCTCCCCAGCCCCCCCATACTGATATAGTGTATCCATGTTTATAGCATCAGAATTTGTCTTAGCCAAATACTGGAAGCAACCAAAATGCCCATCTGCTGAGGAAAGGATGAAAAAGATGTGGTATCTTTATACAATGGGTTATTACTCAGCTATAAAGAAAGACAAACTCGAAGCTTTCATAGAAAAGTGGATGCAAATAGAGCTTATACTCATAAGTGAAATAAACCAGACTCATATGTGTAAATATTTTATTGTCTCCCTAGTGTAAGTACTCAGAAGAAGAAATACAACCTGAAATGTATAACAGATACAGTAAAACAAGAAGGAACAGAACTCAAAGATTAAGTAACAAAGAGGAGAGAAATGAGAAAACACAGGAAAAAAGGTAGGGGGAAAATATGCTACTATATATACAAATGGCCAAGGTGATTGTACCTAGAATTTCCATCAGTTTTTTGAAAATAGCAGTTAATGTGTAGCATTTTCTCCTTGACTAACTGTATGCTGATATCTACATCTAAGCAACTACATCAAGGTCAGCAACGTGTAATGTAAAAGCCATGCTAGAATGCCTCTCATCTTGGTCTTCTAATTGTGTACCATTTCTAATGTCATATCAATTATTACCATACTCTCCTTAAAATAAATTTTTAGAAAGACAAGAGAAGAAAAAAAGAAGAACAAAAATTTAAGGTTTCTTGAAAACAAGCAGTAATATTAAATCATATGTCCAATATTACATAACTATAACAGTTAATCTGAGCAACAGATTTGATAATAAAAATAGATAATATATCAACCATTGTTAATCTGCTATGCTTGTTTTGAAAATTTATAGCATATGTATTGTATGCTACCCTATTTTCTGTCTTTCTTTCTGATTTTTGTTCTTTCTTTTGTTTTTACTCTTCAGAAAAAAATTAAATTAAGTTTGAAAAAACTAACAAGGAACTGGGAAATAACAATTCATCAGCTACAAGATGAAGCAAAGAAGAACAATATAATACATACAGGAGTCAACAAAACAGTAGAAGTCGTCATAAATGACATAAAAAGACTTTTGGCAGAAGGAACAGACAGTGTCTCAACTATGGATAAAGAAACTGACATAAAGTTAAATGAGGCATAAAGGACTCCAATTAGCCATAAGCAAAATAAATGTACTCCTATACACAATATAATGAAGATATCACTAATTCAGCAAAAGAACGGAATACTAAAACTGTTAGAAAGCAACAGATCACCTATAATGAAAAGTACATCAGAATCAAGGCAGATTTGTCAACACAAACCATGAAGTTAAGGAAAGCTTGGAGTGAAGTACTTCAGATGTTGATAGAAAACAATTTCCATCCCAGATTAAGGTACTCTGCAAAACAAAACTATCCATGAAAATTAATGGAGAGATAAGAACCTTTCAA
>PVKA01020910.1:0-29202 GCA_004027165.1 Ctenomys sociabilis | reverse complement strand
AATATATGAGATAAATCCATCAATTTGCCAATCAAAGGGAACAGAGACAGGCAGCGTAGATCAAGAAACAAAATCCAAAAATGTACCATATATAAGAAATATATTTGAATCAAAAAGAAATTCATAGAGTGAAAGTCAAAGGATGTACTACAATAGGACATATGACAGGAAGCAAGAAAATAAGCAGAAATGGCTATTCTGCTTGCTTGTAATGTTAACTTCACACCAAGAAAGATAAAAAATATAAATAAATTCACTACATAGGAGAAAACTACAAGAGGAAGAGATAACCATCCTAAATATATATGTACCCAATAAAGGAGCATCCAATTACATAAGACAAATTTTAACAGACAGTAAAATCAATTGAGCAATAATACAACTGTGAAAAAAAAAAAGCTTTAACGGTGGGGTAAAATGGAGGCAAGTAGAATAAATGCTTGCCTGGCAAGCACAAGGCCCTGAGTTCAATCCCCAGTACCGCAAAAAAGAAAGAAAACAAACATACAATTGTAATGGAGGATTTAAAGATGTCTCTGTAACAAAGAGATCAACTAGATAAAAAATCAGCAAAGAAATAACAGAACTAAACTGAACTAGTGAAAAAATGGATTTAGCAAATGTTTCACCTAGCACTGTCAGAATACACATTCTTCTCAGCTGCATTTAGAACATTGTCTAAAACAGACCATACACTAGCACACAGAGTATGCTTAAGTAAATGCAAAGGAACTGAAATTATCCCAGGTATATTATGTGACTATAGTGTAATGAAACTTGAAGTTATTGACAGAAGAAGTCACCAAAACTTCATAAGCACCTAGAAATTAAATAAAAACCCCCCCTGAACATTCAAAGGGTCACAGACGAAATTAAAGAAAAAATAAAGCAATGTTTACAGTCAAACAAAATGCAGAAATAACTGACTGGAACCTGCGGGATGCAATGAAAGCTGTCTTAAGATGGGGCAATTTATAGCAGTAAATCTCACATCAGGAAAATAGAAAGTCCAAATAAACAATATGCTGCAAGTCAAGCTCCTAGAAAAAGAAGAGAAAGTGAAGCCTAAAGCCCAAAGAAGGCAGAAAACTATAAAGATTAGAGCAGAAACTAATAAAATGGAGGCAAAGAAAATACAAAGAAATAATCTAAGAGACAGTTCTTTGAAAAAAAAAGAAGTTGATAAAACCTTACCCAATCTTACCAAAAAAGGAAAGAAAAAGTTCTACATCACACAAGAAGGAATTCAAAGGGTGAAATCTCTACAGATCATACATAAATTCAGAAGGTCATCAATACCTACTTCTAAAATCATTACTCTCACAGGATGGAAAACAGAAGAAATGGATACATTTATAGAAACTTATGAATCACCAAAGCTGAAACAAGAAGGTATAAAAATTATGAATAACCAAATTACAGTGAATGAAATTGAAAATGTACGTAATCAATAAACTACCAATAAAGAAAAGCCCAAGTCCTGATGGATTGATAGCAGAATTCCACAAGAAAATTTGAGAGGATTCAAAGGGAAGCAATTTTCCCAAATTTATTCCTGGAGGCAAGAATTACTGATTTTTTTTTTCTGGCCAGAGATTAAACTCAGGACCTTCAGCTTACCAGGCAAGCACTTATTCTACTGAGCTATCTCCCCAACACTAAATGTCCTTTTATTTTTTGGGGGGGGTCAACTCAGACCACCCTGGGGTGGGTACAGCATGAGGTACCAGGTCTCGAACTGCAGCCCTACCGAGGTACTTCAGACCATTAAGCTATTTCACTGGCCTTTAAGCATTATTCTGATATCAAACACAGAGAAAGACCCTACCAAAATAGAACTACAGGCCAAACTCTCTAATGATCATAGATTCAAAAATCCTTATGAAACATTAGCAAACACAATCCAGCAATTCATCAAGAAGGATATATATTACAACAAAGTGAGATTCATCCAAGGAATGCAGGAATAGTTCAATGTACACAAATTCATAAATGTAATATGCCATATCAACAGTCAGAGACAAAACCCACATGATCATCTCAACATATACAGAAAAACCTTTTTACAAAGTCCAACATTCATTCATAATAAAAAAAAAAAACTCACACAAAATTGGAATACATGGTTTTTACCTCAACCTGACAAAAATCATCTATAACAAATCAACATCAACATCGAACAACATACTGAAGACAAAAGCTGAAAGCTCTTAAAATCATGAACAAGATAAAGATGTTCACTGTCGCCACTCCTATTCTGGAAATATTAGCCAGAACAATGAGACAAGAGAGATAAAAGGAACAGTGGTTGGAAATGAAGAAGTGAAATTATCATTATCTGCAGATAACATGATACTCTATATAAAGAACCCACAAAACTGCACCAAGAAGCTTGCAGATTTAACAACCAAATGCAGGATAAAAATTGAACACACACACAAAAATCAACAGCATTTTTGTTCACAAAAACCAAACCACTGAGACAAGTCAAGGAGACCAGATCTTACATAATAACATCAAAAAATGAAATACTCAAATTTTGTGATCAAGGAGATTATGGAGTCACAGAGGAATGTGATCAATGATCTATATTGTGCCTAAGGAGAGTCACATGGAGAGAAAACTTTCTCTCAGGCTTTCACAGAGAGCAAACTGGTCAAGCAATAACCGTGGCTCATCTACGTGGCTGACACTGACAAAGCATCTACAAAGTGCAGGACAGGGACTTGACTGACCTCAAAGTTATATTTTTTGTTATATAGGTCTTGCTTTAATTTCAGTCTTAACCATCAAGCAGAAAAGTATAAAAACGAGGTATATAAAACAAGGCCATAATAATAAACTGAGCTATAAATGGCTCTAGTCAACAACTTCTTCGGATAACCCACTAATAATGTGGAATGCTGGACTGTGTTGGATTGTTTCACTGAATTCAAGCACCTACAATAATTGAATGACAATAGAATACCCATCTCTGACAAGACTAAAAAAATGGGGATACAAAGGAAGAATCATTCTGTGTTTGTATAAACAGTACAGTTAGAATAAATATGCAGTACTTTTGTGTAATTCTATAAGAAGAAAGATTTGCACTAATAGTGTTTGGACAGAATATCCTGTCAACTACTTGTACTATGGATAACCTCTAGGATGATAACAATGTAAAAAGTACTAATTATTGAAACTGTACTATAATTCAGCTTTAAGAAAAAAGATAGGTATATAGCTACATTCTCTTAATTCATTGAATAGAGGCATCTGCTCTAATAGTGTTTGTAAATACAATATCATGTATACACCTTCTACAACAAAAAAACTACAAAAAATATGTAATGCATTAATTATTGAATCTGTCCTACTAATTTGATTTGAAACTCTCTTATTGATATTTGTTCTTCAATAAAATTACGGAAAATAAAAAAAGAAAATATCTATTTCTTTACTTATAGGCAAATAAATAATAGAAGCCCTTCTTTAAAAAAAAGAAATAGGAATAAATCTCACAAAAGAATACATTTATAAAAAGGTATAATACAATTAAAAGGAAAGTGAGAACTTAAGGTTTACACAATGAAGAGAGGGCAAGGAGAAAAGCTAGGAAACATGACAGTGGCAAAGCTATACATTTATATGGACTAAATGGTTAAGGCAATGACTCTGAGAATCTTCAGCAGGTTTTCAAAACTAGCAGTTAATTAGTAGGATTCTCCAACTATACATTCTGATACCTGTGAATTAAGCAATTGCACTAAAGATAGCAATGTATATTGGCAGGGTCATGCTTGGATTGCCTGTCATCCTGGTCTGCTAAATACATACTGCTCGTCATGACATACGAATTACTGCCATACTGTCTCTCAAGTAAATGTATGTTTTAAAAAAGGATAATAAATGAAAATAAGAGACAAGAAAAAAATGTCACAGGACTATCCTGCTACAAAGCTGTACATGGTTAAATTTCTATGTAAAGATACATAATTGTTTATTCCTATTTTTTTTAAATATTCTTTATGGGCCGGGGAGATGGCTCAGTGCAATAAGCACTTCCCTGGCAAGCACAAGGGCCTGAGTTCAATCCAAGGTTCTGCCAATAATAATAATAATAATAATAATAATAATAATAATAATAATAATAATAAAAAATATTTTTATTTTCCTTTTAATTTTTACATCACATACTGTAGGGATTTAAAGTTTAACAGATCAATACTCAATAGAAAATACCTGTTCCATGTTATGTCTAATATGTTTGACATTCAGACAGATAGTGAGGTTAAGCTCAACTCTATGTTATAGGGCAGTAATAATAAGCTTCACTTCTGAAAGGTTAACAACCTAAGTTTGCAGACCAAAACTTAGTGAAAAACAACGGCTACAACATTTTTGCCCCACCCTCTCAAGGTCAGTGAAGACTCAGGACATAGGAGAACCTGTACTATAACATCATGCAACTCAGTTGTGTCCCAAATTTTCTGATCAAGATCATGGGGCCACAACTGTGTTGGATTGTGGTGTCGAGTTCAAGCACCTAAGTTAGTTGAATGACAATGGAGTGCCCACCTTTGACAGGTGTAGACAAAGGAAGGGGTATAGAAAGAAAAAATCAGGATGTGTGTGTATAGACAGTATGGTTAGGATAGATAATGCTGTGCTTCTACATAATCCTATGAGAGGCAAGATTTGCACTGATGGTGGTTGGACAGGTTATTATGTCAGCTTCTAGGACTATGGTCATCCACCAAGAAAATAATTATTGAATTTTTGATATAATTCAGGTATAAAAAATAAGATAAGTAAACAGCTACACTCAATTTACTGATAAGGGACATCTGCTATAATAATGTCTGTAAGTATAATATCATGTATGCACCTTGTACGATACCAAAACATTATGAAAACAGTTTGCAATGTATTAATTTATCAAATCTGTCTTGTTAAGGTGTCTTAAAACTGTCTGGTTGATATCTGTACTTCAATAAAATATAAAAAAAATTTAAAAAAATTTTTAAAAAATAAATTAATTTAAAAAAATAAACAAAATAAAAATAAAAACATCACAGAAATTAAAAAAAGAAAACACAGTGTAGATATTCCAGTGAAACACTGCATATGTGATTCCCAAGTAGCTTCTTACCAGTGAGTCTGCGTTCTCACACCTGAACGACTCCTGTGATACTCTCTCTGCAACACTGAAGCTAACTCAGAGTCAGGACTTCTTTACTTTCTTACGAACCCTTGCCAACAGTTGGCAAGCATTTTTGGAGAGTTTGATCTACTAAGTTCTTGGGTTAGTAACTCTTTCTGTCCCTCTCCCTGGGTCTGATGATGAAATCATCAGAGAGATTCATTAGCAAAAATTTGTCTATTGAATCAGGATTATTCCTTTGCAATTAAATCAACCACAGTAGTAACAAGCTAACCCATTACAGTGGCATCTATCAGGGCTAGTTGAGAAATGCCATAACATTTTGGATCTCTTCTCAGCCTAGAGGAAAAAATCCACATTTATTATGAAAGCTTCATAATAGTCCAAGCACTGACACACAATTAATGTGTACTATATGTGATGGCTATCTCCTTTGATGGTGAAAAACCCAATTCAACAATGACTTTTTATTTGTTTTTATTTTCATTTTTATTTGGCAGAACTGGGGATTGAACTCAGGCCCTTGCACCTGCCAGTGAAGCGCTTATTCCACTGAGCCATCACCGGAGCCCCAACAGTGACTTTTTAGAGTCAGTTATGTGAAGTCCAGGGATTTGCATACAAATAATACCACAAGTGGGGAAAGGGAAGGGAAGAAAAAGGGTTTTGTAAGTCCTCTGCTATGTGGCATGGGAAGGAGGACATAGGAAGGGGACAAGGTGTCCTAATGATTGTGTCTTAGTTATTTCCCTGCCTGCTGGGACAAAATACCCAACACTCAAGGTTAAAGGAAGAAACATTTTACCTCATGTTTTGTAGAGGTTTCAGTTTATAGTTGACCAGCTCCAAGTCTGTGAAGAATGGCAGAGGGCCACCACAAAGAAGAAACAGTCTATGGCAAGCAGGCAGGAGATAGCAAAGCATAAAGCAAAAGAAGAGTAAATAGAAGCAGCCTTATTTCTATCCCTTTATAGCCTAACTGGGCAACCTGCCTGTTGGCTCCATGACCAGCACCTGAGGTAGTCTGTGGCAAGATGTGAACTCCAGGGGGCCTTCATAGATCTTCCTCTGTGGAACTAGTTGGGGTTGCATCTCTCATGGGTTCTCTCTTGGTTGGGATCTGTTCTCTCCTTGCACATTTTCTCAGATGGTACACATTCCTGGCTTCTCCAACCTTCTGAGGCTGTCACTGCACATCTGGCTTTGCACTCTCAGGTTCATACACTGCTGCCTTAGCACAGTGCCTGGCCTCCCAAGCCTTCTGAACTCTGAATGGAAGCCTTCTTTACCCCATTACCCCATACCCTTCTTTTTTTTTTTTTTCCATTTATTTTTATTTTATTAAAATACAAATGTCAATCAGACAGTTTCAAGACACCTTAACCATACAGAGTCGATGAATTAATACATTGCAAACTGTTTTCATAACGTTTTGGTACTGTACAAGGTGCATACATGAAATTATATTTACAGGGTTTTCTATAGCTGAATTATATCAAAGATTCAATAATTATTTACCTAGTGGATGACCATAGCACTAAAAGCCGACATAATATCCTGTCCAACCACCATTAGTGCAGATCTTGCCTCTCATAGAATTATGTAGAAGCACAGCGTTATCTATCCCAACTGTACTGTCTATACACACACATCCTGTAAGCCCATACCCTTCTTTACTACCATTCTACATGAACCTAAAATGGCTGCCACATAAATGATGCCATAGTCTGCCACCAGGTGGAGCAACAGCCAAGCTTCCTTCTTTCTTAGTTGTAGAGGTTGAGAATATGGAGCCTGAGCACTCTGAGCCCAATCTCAAAGTCACCTTTATAATTTGGAGACTAGAAAGTGTGGAATCTTGTTGGTTCTTGTGTTGTCCTCAGTCTATCTTTTCTATTGTCTTCTTCCTTCTCAGCAACTATGTTCTCATCTGCTCCATTTCTGTAGCTGTAACTTCACCCTAGCTTAATTTCTGGCCAAACTCATCCTGCTTGGTTTTTTTCTCTTGATTCTCACTATAGGTCTGGCTAAAAGCTTCACATAGTACCCATACAATTGCCTCAGTATTAAACTATCTTGAAATTTCTTCTGCAAGATTAACTAGTCTTTCACTAATCTCAGTGTCAGTCTCTGCACACAAGCAAAATGCAACCTTGCTGCTAAGGTCTCACCAACATGACTTGGGGTCCAATCATAAAAGAACAATAAAATAAAAACTATTGTCTCTCTAGTGTAAGAACCTGAAAGAATAAATAAAATCAGAAAGGTACAATAGACGTTATGAAAGGGAAAAAAACTGCCCACAGGAAAGAGAGAACTGAGATGATGAACAAAGGAAAGAAGAAATGAGATGACAGAAGGGACAAAGAAGAAAGGATATGTGCATACAGGACAGCTCAGATAATTGTACTGCTGATTTTTGCTGGTCTATTGAAAGGAGCAGTTAATGCTTAAATTTTTTATCTCTCCTTTTAAATTTTTAATAATTTTCGACCAATTATACATGATTATATTTGCTAATCTGAAGAACTACTTTGAAGACAACAATATGCAATATAACAAGTATTGTTGAATTACTATCATTTTGTTTAGTGAAATTCTGTATCATTTTAATGTAAAGGATTTTTTGCTGTTTTTCATTCTCTTTTAAAAAACTAATAAAAGAAAAGTTTCTATTGTTTTGGACATGTAGCTCTTTACCTTGACCCACGATTAAGGAAAAGAATTGAAGCCAAGCCATATAGTTTACACTGACAGTCTATGGTGGCAGTCTGCCCCAGAATGATGCCAGGTACAGACCTGTATATGCAACGAGAATATGGTGCCAACATGAACTTCCAATGCTCATTAACTCAGACTGACTCTGGCCTCTGACTAAAGAAGCAGGTCCATGTCCCAGCCTCTCAATGGGATTCCCAGCAGCCTGCTTTCCAACCAAAAGCTGTCTTCCATGGCTGTCCCTCCCTGATCCACTTTGGGAACTTGACAGTGTGGAGTACAGCTTGGAGCCAAGGGGCTGCTCTGAGATCCACAGATAACCACTCCACCCTTTACCCCAATAGTGTCCCCACTAGCTCTTGTTCCACAACTGTGACAATGAATGTCACACTGAGGTCACTCACCAACTGTTGACTATGGAAGGCCACTCTGGAAGCTATGTCCAGTGTTTTCTTTACTGTTTCCAGGTGCTTCTTATTCTCTTGGTCACAGAGCAGTTCTCCAGTTCTCTGTGAGCACAAAGATTTAGTTTCACATTATCTACCAACTGGTGCTTGGTCAGCAGGGTTGGGCCTTTCTCTTCTGCAAAGTGATGTATCTCTTCTGTATCAGTTGATAATTTTTCTTCTCCTTTGGCAGTTTCAGCCTGGTTCGTGTGTACCCTCCTCTCACTTTGACTACACTGCAAGCTACTGATTTCAAGACACTAGATACTTTGTTGTGGAGAAGCTGACTTGCTGGCACTTACTGTTCCATCACTTTTCTCTTCTTGGTTCGTTTTATTGGAGAAAGAATTACAAAGACTTTTGTCCTATGTGTGATTGTTGATATTGAGGCGTGTTATCTAGACCACCTCACTGTTAATGGAAATGCATGTAAGTATACTAATCCACATATACTTATAAATATTTGTATATATAGACACCTGCAGCTACATGGAGATACATATGTGCTCATACTAATGTCTTCAAATCAAATACAATACCACATAGATCCTTTTGGCATCTTCCATATTCCAAAAAACAGAAGATAACAGAGAAAAGGCTCCTTGACACTAGTTAAGGTAGTGATTTTTAGATATGATAACAAAGAAAACAGGCAACAGAAACAAAATCAGACAGATGGAATTGCATGGAAATTATAAAGCTTCAGTACAATAAAAGAGTGAAAAGATAAACTAAAAATCTGGACAACATATTTTAAAATCCACATATCTGAAAAGGATTTCATGCCCAAAATATAAAGGAAGTTAAATAATCAATAAGATAAAATAACCATATTTGAGAACATTCAAAGAAACTTGTAAATTCATGTGCAAGTTCCTAAAAGAAGTAAAACTATAATTACCATACAATCTACCAATCCTACATTTTAGTATACATCCAAGTGAACTGAAATCAGGATCTTATAGCAAAATCCACACTTCCATATTCATTCCCAAATTACTCACAATAGTGAAGATATGACAACAATGTAAACACCCATCAAAAACTGAATGAATAAAGAAACTGTGACATGTGCATATAACAGAATATTAATCAATATTTAAAAAGAATGAAGACTCCTATGTGCAACAGGGATAGAACTAGATGATAATATGTTAAGCGGAATAAGCAAGACACAGAAAGAGAAGCACCGCTTGCACCTATATCTGGAATCTAAAACACTCAAATTCATAGAAGCAATGAGTAGTATAGTGGCTATCAAGGCACTGGGAGAGGAAAATGGCCAAAAGGTACAAAGTTTTAGTTATAAAGTATGAGTAATCTCTAGAGATGTAATGTACACTACAATGCCTATAGCTAATAATACTGTACTTAATCATTAATATTTGCTAAAAAGGTAGATTTATATTAATTTCTCTTATCAAAGAAGAATAACATCACTATGGTAGTAAAGCTGTTGTAAAATATTTTTGAAGTGATGAGTATATTCATGGCCTTGAGGAAGGCAATAGTTTCATAGGTGTGTACTTGTCATAAACTCATGTGTGTATATGGACATATTTTGTGTCTGCATAACTCAACAAAATGCAAATTTTTTCAAAAAAAGAAAAATACAAGCCATGGGCTAGGGAGATGCCTCAGTAGAATAAACACTTGCCTGGCAAGCACAAGGGCCTGAGTTCAATCCCTGGTTCAAAAAATATGCAAGCCATGGTGATGCATATCTATAATTCCAACATACTAGGAAGCTGAGGTAGGAAGATTACATGTTTAAGCCCAGCCTGGGCAACCTGGTGATTTAGCTAGACTCCGTCTCAAATGTAGCTCACTGTGGAGGCATTGTGTTTAATCTCCAGTACAAAGAAGACAACAATGTATCCAGGAACACAAGAAAACATCCTAAAAATCATAAGGAAGCAAATTCTCAAATACTTGAGTGACATCCAGAATTGCTCTAATGTCCTTGACTATGGCAATGGTAACCACTAAGGCAAGTGAAGAAGCTACCAACACATTTCTCTTTGTGTTAGCACAAAATGACAAAGAAAGCATCATCCTCAATAAAAATTGCTGATTTTGATGAAAGAATTCTATCTTGAAGCTCCCAGACCTCTGTGACTGGGGATTCAAATGATTGGCTATGATACTGGGTGCAAACATGAGGGTGGATTTCTCCACACAATATTTTATTACTTTGACATATGTCTTTGGCTAATGCTCTGTTAATAATTATAGTAAGTTCTAAATGACATAGTTAAAGCTTATTTTTCTATATACTATTATATTTAAGGCACAGTTTTAAACATATGTTACATAGCAAAATTCATGGATTACAATTTATTGTTTATTTCTCTGATGCTAAGTCACTAAATTTTGAATACATTCTCTCCAGGCAAACATTTGATCTCATTCATATTTGTAACCTCAACCTGCAGCACAGTAACTGCTGGATGGTTAAATATACATTATAATATAATTTGGTGCCTCAACCTGATTTCCTTTGGGCCTGACTGAGTTCTTAGCCCCGGAGCACGCATTTTTCTTCTCCATCCACTCACCTTCACATTCGAGTGAGGCAAGATGGCCTGCTGCCTTGACATCCTTGAGGTCTGCCCATCAGTAATTCAAAATCAAACATTTCATACATACCTGCCAATTAATAATTGATTTGGCTCAATATTTTTCATGGCAGGCCCTAATTCTGTATTCTGTTTGCTGTCAAGTTCAGTGATGGCTGTTGGAATGCCTAATTTGTGGTGTCTGCCTGCTTGAAATAGTTTTTATTCTGAAATGGAATGGAATTTCCTTCCAGCTTGCACAACTAGCTACACTAACTTGTATTTCTAGAGCGCTTATGTTTCCAAAGCATCTTCCCGTAAGTTGTCTCTAGTGCTCCTAATGACACTGAGTATGAGACCCAGGCTTAACAGAAAGTCTAGAGTAGTTAAAGGACTTAAGGGACACAGGATCTATCCCCACGTCTGCCCCATATCTAAAATTTCACTCCTTTAATTTTTAATATAATAACAATATGGTACACAAAATATGTATAATGTAATTGTGCCTCATAAAAAATATTCAAAGAGAAAAATCATGTTTTAGTTGTAGGGCAAAACAAAGTAGTTTTCAAGTGGAAAAAAATGGAATTTATCTATAGTTGACAACTTTTAGACATTCTTCATGAAACATCTTGACTTCTGAAATTTTTCAAGTCAAGGCTCAAACTCCCTAGAAAGAAAATATGGCTTATTGCTCAAAATTTACTCTTGCTAGATGTGCTATCTAAGCATAGGATTCAAAATCAGCCTGCAGCAAACTTTGCTAACCCCAAAAACTAAGAATAGCTAATTTAGAATTTGTAATCCAAGCATTTTAATCCTACCTCCTATGTATAATATAGCAGGATAGTAATCTGGAGCTTATTGAAAGTAGTCACTTGGCCCCTTTATAATTCGTTTTTTATAGAATGAGAACAAAAAGCCTCAGCTGTTTTTAACTAGTGGACTAATAGAAACCAATGTAAACAGATTCTTGTTGAAGACAGGGAAATCACTAAAATATGAAAGTGGAAATAGCCAGAAAGAGACTTTTTTCTGAGACAGTATCTTGCTATGTAGCCCAGGCTTCACTCAAACTCACAGCAATCCTTTCCCAGCCTTCCAGCACTGGGATGACAGAAACACACCATCACACCTGGCTCACAAAGAGATTCTTGCTGGGGGACAAACTTAACCCATATGTCTTTGAGTATTTGTGGTCTTGATGACAAGTCTCAACAGCAACCTTTAATTTTATTATAAGGAGCACCAACTACTGGAACCATCTAATTGTGTTTCCCAAACACTGTTGAACGTAAGACACATTACACACTTAATAATATATCTGAGAAAACAGAAAACATTTCCTAAAAGGTCCACATTTATTCTTTTAAAAATAAACCTATTAACATCATTTAAAAGAAGAAAAAATGACCACTCAAAATTGTAAAAAGGAAGCTCAATATTTTTCAAATATTGGATTCATGAATGAAACTTTAAAGAGCTCTGTCTTTGTTACTTTCCTATCACTAGGGCAAAATTTCTGGCACTAACAAGTTAAAAGAGGAGAAGTTTTTTGATTCACAGTTTCTGTGGGTTCAGGCCATGGTTGGCTGAACCAGCATGGTAGAAAAAGCACAGTAGAGGACAGCCAAGTACACCATGGCAACCAAGAAAGCAGAGAGACAGACAGACAGACAGACACACACACACACATACACACACATACACACACACACAGAGGGACACAGACACAGACAGATAGACAAGAGAAACAACAACACAGAGACAAGAATACACTCTTCTTGGTCACATTACCAGTGACCTACCCCCTTTCAATCAGTTTCTACTTTCTCACAGCATATTTAGCTATGAACTCATCAATAAAGAACTAATAAGTATAGCACCCCCAATGATCCAATCATTTTCCTAATGTCCTACCTCTGAGCACAATGAGGCACTTGTGGTGCATTTTAGATTTAACTTTAACACGCTCAAATTTCAATCTTCTTTGTCTTACTTAACACAAGAGGAAAAGAAGTTTTCTTTGAGTCACAGTTCTTTTTAAAACAACGCTTCTTTTAATAAAGCTGCTCAAAGGAATTGGCAAAGTTTCACACCTCAGGAAACGCGAGAAGTTAGTAACAATCTTTCAACCTTCCCATACACACACACCATATCTTCACAAGGACTTAGCTCTATGTCCCATACTAGCAGGGTTTTAGGAAGACTCCAATTAATCCAGCTTGACCTAAATGATTGTTTTGGGAAATTTTGCCAGGACAGCTAAAAATACCTCCCTACATATGTCATACAGTAGGAGTGTGGGTATGGAGCAGAAAAGAAAGCACTATCTGAGGAAAAAGCTGTTATCAAAGGAAAATGGAACATGAGCTTTTATGCAAATGGAAGAAAGGCACCCTTCTCAATGAAAATTGTAGAAAAAGATATGCTTTCTCTATGTTACAGGCAGAGAATGCACCTTCCACCTAGGTCTTTGGGAGTCACCTTGGTGCAGTAGCATGCCCATATGGAAAGGAATGTCAGATATCCACAATTTAAGGATGCTCAACGAAAGTTATTTTGATTAAGCAACCTGATATTCTTCTCAGTACCAGTTGTCTGTAATACTTCACTGTTTCATTCACAAAATCTATTCAATTTCTTAGTCATTCACAATGAACAGTTTTCTGTATATCTTGCATTTGGCTCAGATATACAAATCACTTTTATCTCTGTAAACATCTAAGGATCCAAGCTACTATGTCAGTTATACTCCTGGAGCACAATTTAGATGAGCTTTTTGTGATCCTCAGGTCTTCTTTATAATTTATTTTTAACTTATTTTTCTGGATCAAAGGACAACAAAGTATATGGTTAAAGATGACAAATCAGGGTTTCTGCCGCTGTTTTATCCTATGCCTGCTTTTCAGCCACAGTGCTACATGCAGTGAGTTTGGGCATGACTGATGAACATTTGACAGTTAAAAGAGGAACAGAAGATACTGTGAAGGCATTATTGGCTTTTGATGTGATGGCCACTGCCCTTTATCTCATTTGAACTGACACAGTTGCAAAATCTTAGGCAAATAATTTCATATGTTTGAACCTAAGTGTCTCTCATCTATGCAATAATAAGCCCTGCCTACCAAAAGCATACTGCAATGACATCATGTACTTGAGCCTGGAGGGGCTGTAATGAAAGTCACAGGCTTCCCCTCAGTCTTAGCTTGCAACTGTCTTTTTAAAATTTCTTCCATCTGCAGCATATAGAACACTTTCTCATTTTATGGATTTTCTGAAATTCAAAGTAACAATTCTGCATGCTCTTGTTAGAATATCAGAAATAGCAATAAATTTTCAAAGAAGATACAAAAGAACATAAGTCCAGATAAGCAAACAAAGTACCACTCAGCCAATATACATCTCTTCTAATATTCAACATGTGAGTGCTATGTAAGTCATTGTAGTATATTGTTTAGGGAATGACAACAAAAAACAATATTTCCAATCTATGGCTGACTATGTAAGTTTTGTATTTCAGACAGCTTTCGGACATTTCCCCTACTGAATAAAGGATGACAACTGTATTTGACTCTGTTTCTTGGTCCTATCATCAGAGTACCAGTGTATAAGAATAAGTGAAATGTGTATGATGAAAAGTTTGGCCGTGACTCATCCACACAGCTGACACTGACAAAGGATCTACAAACTGATGTACAGAGTTTCAGGATAAATCCTGAGGGGATTTGACTGACCTTGGCAGATACAAAAGTTACATTTCTTGTTGTATAGGTCTTGCTTTATCTTGGTCTTAACCATCCAGCAGAAACTTATCAAAACAAGATATAAAAAGCAAAGCCATATTAATACGCGGAGAAGTGAAAGGCTCAAGTCAACAACTTCTGACATTGTAAGTCCTATGGATAACCCACTATTATTGTGGACTACTGGAATATATTGAGTTATTTTGCTGAATTCACACACCTACAATATTTAAATAACAATGGAATACCCATCTCTGACAAAACTAAACAAAAAAGGGGATATAAATGAGGGACCATTTTGTATCTGCATATACAAAAAAAATAGTTAGGTTACATATACAGCTACTTTCTCTTAACTCAATGAGAAGAAAAATTTGTACTAATAGGATATCATGTCTGCATATTATACTATGAGTAACCACTATACAGACAAAAAATATGCAACATATTAATTATGGTAACTGTCCCACTAACCTGTTTTGTTTTTAAATAAAAATCCTTTTTATTTTTTTATTTATTTATTTATTTTTTAATTTATTGAAGTACAAATATCAATCAGACAGTTTCAAGACACCTTAACAAGACAGATTCGTTAAATTAATACATTGCAAACTGTTTTCATAATGTTTTGGTATCGTACAAGGTGCATACATGATATTATATTTACAGATATTATTTTAGCAGATGTTTCTTATCAGTGAATTAAGAGTGTAGCTGCTTACTTATCTTATTTTTATACATGAATTATATCAAAAATTCAATAATTATTTTCCTAGTTGATGGCCATAGTACTAAAAGCCGACATAATATCCTGTCCAACCACCATTAGTGCAGATCTTGCCTCTCATAGGATTATGTAGAAGCACAGCATTATCTATCCCAACTGTACTGTGTTTACACACACAACATGATTTTTCTTTCTATACCCCTTCCTCTGTCTACACCTGTCAAAGGTGGGCACTCCATTGTCATTCAACTAACTTAGGTGCTTGAACTCGACACCACAGTCCAACACAGTCCTGCATTCCACAACAATAGTGAGCTATTCAAAGAAGTTGTTGACCATAGCCATTTACAGCTCAGCTTAATATTATGGCCCCACGATGTATACTTCATTTGTATACTTTTCTGCTGGATGGTTAAGACCTAGGTAGATCAAGACTTATATACCAACACATGAACTTTATATTTCCTATGTGGTCAGTGAAGTCCTCTCAGGGTTTATATTGTAGTCCTGTACCTTATTCTGTAGATCCTTTGTCTGCGTCATCCATGTGGATGAGTCACGGCCAATGCTTGACCAGTTTGCTCTCTGTGAGAGCTTGAGAGAAAATTTTCTCTTCATGTGACTCTCCCTAGGCACACTATAGAACTTCGATCTACTAACCTGTTTTGAAACTGTCTCACTGCTACTTCTTTCTCAATAAAATTAATTTTAAAAATATACAAAATGAACAATGAAAAATAGTTTGAAATAATAATAATAATTAATAATTAATAATAATAATGTTTAGCTTTCCACAGTCAGCAAATTACAATGACTTCCCATGCACTCTTCTAGGAAGGGAAGGATCTCAGTGGCCCCTCCCCAATTTGCAGAGCACAACAGCTACAACAAGGACCTCCTCCTGTTTCAGTCCATTATTATTTTTTTTGGCACAATTGGGTATTGAACTTGAGGATTAAACTCACACCCTTGCACTTGCCAGAAAAGCACTTATTTGTGTGAGCCATCTCCCTGGCCCCTGCTTCAGTCCTTTCAACCTAAGGATAAGTCTCTTCTCCCACTTCAGTAGACGCAGAATTCTATTCCCAAGGCTATTGCATTTAAACATCCCAGAACTCTGCCACCAATTTTCC
This sequence comes from Ctenomys sociabilis, assembly GCA_004027165.1. NCBI lineage: Eukaryota > Metazoa > Chordata > Mammalia > Rodentia > Ctenomyidae > Ctenomys > Ctenomys sociabilis. Next base: position 12,728 of record PVKA01020910.1, on the reverse strand, counting down.
AGGACTCTTTATAATACAAATATTCACTGTCCTCATTTGTAAGTTATCCACAAATAAACTGTAATGTAAATACACCATCATTTTTTGTAGTGTCTTCCTAAAGAAGACTGCCTTTGCCTTTCTACCTATAATGTGAATATCAACACTGACTTGCATTTTAGATGCTTTCTTCTAAATGTTTTCATCCTAGAATTAAGCCAGGCTGCTTGGAGTGGGGGAGGTGGTGCTTTCTGTAAATAGCTGTTGTCTAACTAGCTGGGTTCTCTTTCATTGTAGTTAAAAGATGATAGTATCTTTCTCCACTAAATTTATTTTTTATGACAATAAATACTAAGACAGTCATACAATATCTGATCAATGTAAACAGAATGTAAGCAGTGAACCAGTTTTAAAAGTACACATTCCACAAATGCTTTATTTCATTTGCAATTCTGAACTCTTCCAAACTCAGCTCTGCCAGAATGCAGCAGTCCTGCTTAAAAACCTTTGAATAAGACAGATGTCCAGATGAAGTGATGTCACCTTGTAAATGTATTCATAAATAGGAAAATGTCAAATATTTGGACAGATTCTTAAAATACAATGTAGTAAGTATATTCAGTGATAACTAGCTACTGCTTAAAAATACATTAGAACATTTCATGTCTGATGTATCACCCACAGTACCAGAATGCAGTAAAGTACTTTATGTATGATGCATAATTAATGAATGCTGACTGAAGCAATCTAAGCCATTTTAACCACTTTAGAAAATATGTATGTCTACAACTTGAACTCTTTATGTAGAATGAAAATTTATTTATTTAATTAACCCAAAAGTACTTATTAGATATTTGTTATAAATGGAGAAAATTTTTCTCCTACATTTGAGAAGTTTTAAATCTAGCAGAATAATACATTTGTGAGCCAAAATGAGAGGCTCAATAACTGCAAAGAATAACTAGGTTTCTCAAAGAATTGATATCTGAAACAGCCTTAAATTTTGCAACAACCATGTTTAGAATTGAGACAATTCAAAGTTTAATATACCATTGTTAACTTCCTATTATCTTGTCTTGAAATTTTGTTTTTATGTTTTTCTGTTTAAAATTAAAAACCAAAGTTGAGATAGCACAACACACAAAATTACTGTAGCATACCAATGAAAGAGTGATGAGAAAATGGAAGGCAGTACAGGATATCTGCATATTGAGAGCTGGAGAAATGAGATGGAAGATGGAATTGATAGTTTCGGTTCTCCAGGAGCAAACTCCACGATGAGGACTTGTGTCCAAGAAGCTCACTGTGTAAGTACTGTTAGGAAAAATCATGAGGCAGAAAGAGAATCAGAATAGAGAAAATGAAGAAGACATTTGAAGTCTGATTTCAGACAAAGTCCTACACAGGAGACTTTCAAGCTTTCCCTAAAGGGAATTCTGGAATGTAAGTCATTCTTAGGAACTGCCTGATCTAAAAAAATAAGGCCCAAGATTTGATACTTCTATGGACATCAGCCGATTTGCCAAAGATTACCCAGGAAGATACAAACTTCCAGTTACTTCTTTCTGTTTCACCAAGGTAAGAATCTCTACTTAAGTATGACAGTTCTCTGAAATAGTGTTGATGGTATAGGACTTGGAAGGCAAAAATACACTAAAGCTGGAAGAGGGATGCTCAGAAATGGTAAAGGAAATGAAAGGAAATACAGGTTGGCATTGGGAGGCGATACTATATAGCAGGCGTTGGTAGTGAAGCAAGCAGATAAAGGAAGTTAGACAGGGCACAGATATGAACAGTTATGGTAAAGTAAACTAAAAGTTGGGGCTTAAATGAGTTAACATATAAGAGGGTGCAGATAAATAACTTAAGCAAATTGACTATCAAGGCCTAATGGAACACAACACCCTAAACAAAAGGAAGAAGGCTAGAAGAAAGTGAAAGGCAAATGACACAGCTTTCCAGAGATCAAAGGCCTGTCTGCAACCAGAAGCATCCCTGATTCCTGTCACATACAGCAGCACCAAAAACTGTATAACAATCCTTGAGCCTGAACTTTCAGTGTCCATCTTATAACCCCTCCCCAACAAAGGTGGAGCTTTTCTTCTATCCTTCTATTAAACATACACTCAGTCATTCCTTAATGCTTGCTTTTGGCTTCAGTCTTCACTGCACCAAAATAAGAGCCCAAATCAAAGCAAAGAAGGAGCTCATTACAGTAAGATAATCTAAGTTATATTATAAATGTAGAAAGGCTTTCCTAATACACACACACACACACACACACACACAAAATAGTTAGGATAGATATACAACTACTTTCTCTTAGTTCAATAAGAAGAAAGATTTGTACTAATAGTGTTTGGATGGGATAACATGTCCATATCTTGTACTATGAATAAGCAGTATAAAGACAACAATATGCAAAGCATTAATTATTGTAACTGTTCTACTAACCTGTTTTGAAACTGTCTCAATGCTATTTCTTTCTCAATAAAATTAATATAAAAAAGAAAATGAAAGTAAATACAATAAAACTTTTTCCTCACATGTGTGCTAAGATAGTTCTTAAAAATAATATATATATATATATGGATATATCCTAAGGAACTTGTTGGTTGGCATCTAAAATATTAATTTAGTATTAGGCAAGCATTGCTTTTAAACCTAAGCCAAAGCCATTAAAGAAATGAAAAATAATAATATATATCTGAAATTAGATATAAAAATGTTAAACAAAATATGAACAAAGCCCCAAAATATGTAAAATAGATAATGTATCATAAGCAAGTGGGGTTCATTTCACAAATGGGTGGCTATGTCAACATATGGAAATCTATCAATGAGATTCATCATATTTTTATTTATTTATTTTTGTTTTGGCGGGACCAGGGATTGAACTAAGGCCCTTGTGCTTGCCAGGCAAGTGCTTATTCTACTGAGCCATCTCCCCAGCCCCTAAATTTAAAAGCCCTATGGGGTTGAAGGTGTAGTTCAGTGGTAGAGTACTTGCCTACCATGCACAAGGTTCTGAATTCCATTTTCAGTACTGTATAAAATAAAATAAAAATTTTAAGACCTTCATGATTTTATCAGAATATGAAAAAAGCATCTGATAAAACTGACTAATTCATAATAAGAATATAGAATGTGATTTTTTTTTTAGCTAGCAAATTAAGAAAATAAGAGAAATTCCTTAATCTAATAAAGAGTGACAATAAGTTGGGTGTGCTAGCACAGGCCTATTTACTCAAACATTGAGGCTGAGGCAGGAGAATCACAAATTTGAGCCCAACCTAATCAACTTAACAGTACAGCCACTGCAAATAAATAAATACATTTTTAAAAGGAACATAAGATGTAGCTTGGATAGGAACTGAGTTCAAGCCCAACTAATGAAATTAAAAGTATCTAGAGAAAAACAGTAAACCTAATAGCTTTGTCATGGGAAAGACTAAATGCAGTCTCCTCTAAAATGAGAAAGCTTCTGGGCATGGTGGATTATACATACAATCACAGCACCCAGGAGGCTGAGGCAGGAGAACTGCTGCAGGTTTGAGGCCAGCCTACACTACATAATAAGTTCAAAGCTAGCTTGAACTTCAGTCAAACCCTGTCTAAACAAAAATATTCCCTCCTATTCAGCAAAGTACTAGAAGGCCTAGCTAATATAGAAGGAAAAATGGGGAAATACAATTGTCAATGTGAAATAATCCTAAAGCATCTACAAAATTAATGCTCCTATTACCTGAATAGAAAGACCTATTCACCTAGCAAAACTGGAGGAGAGTCCATTTATAAGTTCAGTTATACCTTTATATACTAGATGTTTAAAATAAGAATTAAGAACCCACTAGCATGTATAATATTTATTAAAATGAAGAACCCACTGTTACAGCTTTTTTTATGTCAAATTGCCTAGGCCATTGGTCCCAGTTATTAAATCAATACAGGTACTGCTGTGAAAGGATTGTGCAGATTCTAATGAAGTCATTACTCAGTGGGTAGTACATAGTCAGTGTATTTTAATTGGTAAATTTATTTCTCAAAGGGGTATGAGTTAAAAGTTTGAGCACTTTATACAGTATGATTGAACACATAAAGACCTAAATATTAGATAACAGAATAATATTTCTCACTGTCAGAATAAAAAGAGTTACAAATAAACTTAGGGAGAAGACTACAGTGAACCCTGTGGATTAGAGTTGGACACAAAGAGTATGAATTCATGCTTATCTTAAGGTATATAGAAATAAAAAGGCTCAGAATAATTACAGATGTGCATATACATTGGTTAGTGTATACACTTATCTATTATGAGCTCTTTCTCCTAAGGCCTAGAAATAGTGCTCACTCTATTCAAGATATCCATAATGCTTAGATTTTGGTTTCTACATACTACTTTTTAATAAAAGAAACCATTGTTTCTTGGATGAATGGATGATTCTAAGACCTGAGCAGAGATAAGCTCTGGTTTAGAGTATTTTTTAGCACCAGCAATTAAGGAAGCAGTATAAGAAACAATTGAATGGGTGTAGAGAGCAGCTGAGCCAAGATGAGCTTGAATTCAATGAACTCCTTGGAACTAGAACAAGGCCAATCCAGCAGGTCTCTGGCCTTAGTGTTCCTTCCTGTTATCAAAGCACAGATAGCTCTGAGAATGTTTCCATGTCAGTGTTCTCAGTAAAACACTGAGACCTTGCATTTCTGATTCTGCCATGTGCTTCCCCCATATTACTTTGTATAAATAAAGACATAGACCATACTAGGTTATCACTGCTTCTTCATCAGAAAGGTCAGGTCCCAATCCATCCCATATTTTCTTTTAGTATGTGTCTAGTTTTTTTTTTTATTTTTTATCTCCCATGCAAGACCCTGCTTGGCTGCATGGGTTGCAGGAAATGGTATTGTGTCAAGACAGGAGCAAATTTGAGTAAGAATTCAATAGCCAGCACTAAAACAATACCATCAAAAAATGTCAGGTGACTGGCTCTTTCCCACTACATTTCAGGACCAGCAAGCATCCTAGGAGGAATCCAGGTAACTGGATCATTCACTCTGCATTGGTGAGACCAGGCAACCACGGGAAATGCCGGTAGCCCTGAGTAGGACACATATGATGGAAATGTGGGACTAGCAAGGTGGAAAAGTCCAAAGCAACATTAACAATAGGAGACAACAACTGAGAACTCAGGAGAACCTAAGCTCTGGGACTGGAGACAAAGACACACAGAATTAGAAGTATGTGGGTGGGGCCACCCTTTCTTTCATTTTATTATTTATTTTTACCTTTCTCTTTCTTCTGTTTTCTTATTTTCTCTTATCTTTTTTTCTCTTTCTAAATGACTGGGGAGAACTCCAGCCACAAAACACTAATCCTATCCCCCAAATTTAGAGGACAAGTTCAGTTAATCCCTTGCTTACTCCTTCATGCTTTTTGCCCTTTTATATAGTTTCCCAAAGCTTGTATAATCATTCTTTGTCTTCCAGCCTTGTTTCTACTTGCTTTACAGTTACTTCACTATCTTTCTTAAATTTTCCCACCACAGGGTAAGCCTACCCTATGGTAGGCTTTTTTCCCAAGCAGAAAAACTGTGTATGAGCTCCTAATCTGTGACCAGTTCTGTTATATAACTAAAGATTTTGCTTCTATGGTTCAAAGTACAAAATTAATAGTTTCCACAGTTTGTGAGATTCTAATTTGTGTTGGATGCTAATGTTATTATTAACTATACTACTAGAATGTCATACTTGTTGTACTCAATTCTTCTCCCTTCCATAAAAATACTGGTAAGCTCTTGGGTAATAATCTCAACAGAGCCAAAAACACTTCTGATAGGAAATATAGGATCTTTAGACAGACACAAACCAAAAATCTCCTATACACAGAAGACATCTCTGTACAACAAACTTTTCCTAGAGAGGCCTTGATATTAGTCATATGGTACCTAGTTTTTTGCTTTTTTTTTTTTAAAAAAAAAGAACTTAGAAGGATCAACACAGAAAAAAAAAAGCAATATATTTTTGAAACAGAAAATGACAAGATGCAAAAGCAAAACGCCATCTCAGATGTCCAGCCCAACAACAACCAGGGAAGGAGACATTCAGGTAGAGGAAAATGGAAGACACACAACTGTATTTCTTTTTTTTTTTTTTTGGTTCTGGGGATTGAACTCAGGACCCTGTGCTTGCCAGGAAATACACAACTGTATTTCTAAAATGACAGGAATTGAAGTAAAGAAACAAATCCATGAGGCTACAGAGGAAATCACACAAAAAATGAACTCTCTAGCAAAAAAAAAAAAAAAAAAAAAAACAACACAAAAAAAAAAAAAAAAAAAAAAAAAAAAAAAAAAAAAAAAAAAAAAAAAAAAAAAAAAAAAAAAAAAAAAAAAAAAAAGAAATGGCAACTCTAATGAAAGACTTGATCTGCAAATCTAGAGTAGACATAGATAAAAACAGAAGAATATATCAAAATGATGGGAACCTTGAATGAACAATATAGGAAAGAAACAATGCATGAAACAGATATCCAGAAAATCAAAACTTCCCATTAAAGCGGTCAAAATAGCTTGAACAAAACTGAAGATAGACTTTCAGATCTTGAAGACAAGATCACAGCCAGTGATAATGAAAGGAAAGATTTTCAAAACTAATAAGGAATCACATAATCATGTAACAGCTGCTAGGTGATGCAAAGAAAAACAATATAAGACTGAAATGTGGGCTGGACAGATAGCTCAGCAGACTAAAGCAACTGCTTAGACAGACACAGGGACCAGGGTTTGATCCCTGGCATGCTGTGCCAGCCCCATCATCGGGATGCACTGAGATAGCAACTGAGACTGGGCATGATGGGGCATACCTGTAATCCCAGCACTTAGGAGGCTGAAAACAGGAGGAACACTACGAGTTCCATACGTGTAGTGAGACCCTATAAACCCTGCACTAAATACATAACAAAGGGCTGAGATGTGTCAATGAAAATGCAAGAGTCAACAGAGACAACATAAGTCTATTTGCACCAGTAATAGCAGAAAATTTCCCAGGTATGGGAATAGAATCTGACATATAGATAAGAAAAGCATATATAAATTTAAATAGCTATGACCAACATAAATCTAAATTTAGACATAATAACCAGGATTACAGAAACTCAGCACAAGAACAATACATTAAAAGCTGGTAGAGAGGAAAAAAATATATTAGATCATGTCTGACTTCTCAGCACAAATTCTCAAGTCAAGATGAGATTTAAAGGGAGTAATTTAAGCCCTGAAAGAAAACAACTTCCAACCCAGGTTGAAACATCCTGCAAAATAAACTTTCATGATAAATGAAGGAGAAATGTGATACTTTCATGATAAAGAACAACTCAAAAATTAATGACCACCAAACCAACATTACAAAAGAGTACTGAAAGGTAACCTACATGGAAATATAAATGGCCATGACTCCGACAAAGAAATTACCAGGAAGGACAAGCAATTAAACAAAGGGGAGAAACAGGGAACCAACAGCAGGAAAATAAAATGACAAAAATAATCCTATACATATCATTGATAACCAGCAAAGGAAATGGTTCACCAATCAAAAGGTACGGACTATAAGAATGGATCAAGAAACAAGATCAAACAATATGCTGCATACAAACAACACATTTAAATAAAAAAGATATTCAAAGACTAAATAACAAATATAAATATGTATGCACCACATAAAAAGGTAGCCAACTATGAAAATAAGACAAATTTTAAAGGGCATGAAAACTCAACTAACCAATAGCACAGTCTTAACAGGGTACCTTAATACCTCATTGCCTCAAAGAGGACAGACAGACAGATCAACTAGCCAAAAATTTAGCAAGGAGGTAGCAGAACTGAACTAAAGCTTTAAACAAATGGACTTAATAGACTTTTCTACTGATAAGAGACATCTGCTAAAATAATATCTGTAAATATAATATCATGTATGCACCTTGTACGATACCAAAACATTATGAAAACAGTTTGAATGTATTAATTTATCAAATCTGTTTTGTTAAGGTGTCTTGAAACTGTCTGATTGATATTTGTACTTCAATAAAATAAAAAATAAATTAAAAAAATTTAAAAAATAGACTTTTCAGAGTGTCCCACCCAACAATATCTGAATACATTCTTTTCAGCTGCACATGGGATATTCTATAAAATAAACAACATAGGACTGGCGAGACAGATCAGTGGACTAAGTGCCTGCTTAGGTAAATGCAGGTACTGGGGTTCAATCCCCAGAACCACATGCTGCACCAGTGCTGCCCCTGGGCACATTGAGCTGGCCAGCAAGACCAGGCATGGTGGCATGCCCCTGTAATCCCAGCACTGGGGAGGCTGAAAACAGGAAGATCACTACAAGTCTTGTGTAGTGACACCCTGTACAAAAGGCATAAACAATACTTAATAAAAAATAAAATCACATAGTATTTTATACATGTTTGTTTGTTTGTTTGTTTGTTTGTTTTGTGGTACTGGGGATTGAACTCAGGACCCTGTGCTTGCCAGGCAAGCACTTATTCTACTGAGCTATCACCCCAACCTGAGTAATTTTGATGATATGAACTCCCTCATTATGAGCAGCACCTCATTTTTTAATCTTCCCCAATACTCATAACTTCCATATAATCAGGATAAAAATACCAAACAAACTCAATTGAAGGACATTCTATGGAATACTCAACCAGTAACTCGCTAAAACTATTGAAGTTATGAAAAACAAGAAAAAGATGGAGAAACCTTCAGAAACTAGACGAAACCAAGGAGATATGGCAATAAGTGTCATATGGGATAGAAGACCAGGAAAAATAGAGAGCAGAGTTTAAAAAGAAAGAAAACAAAGAAATTAAAAATAAAAAAAATTTAAATGAGAAACTATAGAATTAGTTACCTCTTTAATTGATGTTAAATTTTTAGTTTTGATATAAATTCTGTCTTTGTGACATTTACGTAGGTTTGAAGATATTTTTAAATAAAAGTTTTCTTTAAAAATATGTATCTCCTCAGGCAATTTTATGTTGCAATCTAAACTTTTTCATAACAAGTTCAAATATTTGCAAGGGATATCATTTCCAGAATATTATAAATATTGTTATTTTAAATTAAATCTGTCATATCACCTTTTTAAATATATTCAAAGGACTATAAATACCAAAGCAATTTGAAGTATGATCTTCAATTTAAAAAAATACATGAACAAACTCTTTTCTTAACTGTCAGAAGAGATTAAATTATTCCTTTTTCTCCTTGAGCTTATATTTCTAAGTAACTTCCTCTACATAATTTTATCCCATTGAGAAATATTTTGTACTTTAAAATTCCATAGATTACCCTAACATAGCTTCCTGTAATTAGAATGTATAAATAAACTGAAAGCTTAATTTTAAAAATTACCTGTGACCTAAAGGCTTAAATGTTACTTACATTTCAATGCAGAAGAAATTTTTTCTTACTAGTACACATTTGACGAAAATGGAATATAACACTAAATTTGATAATTATGTAACTTAAACAGTAATGATTTATTATATATGCATATCTCAGTAGGAAGGAAGGGGTTATTTTTTTTCTTAAGGAGAGCTTTTGATACCAGCATTTATAATTATTTCTGTACGGGAGGTATGGCATAGGATTTTTGAGTGAGAAGTACCTTTCTTTTATAAAACAGAATAAAGGTGATTATGAAATAAAGAGGGTGGGAGAATTCATTTTTACCTCAAGTGTATTTTCACACAGAAAATACAGAATGGAAGTTTAGGATCTATAAAATTATTCCTTTAAAACCACCATGGCTGTGTCTTACTTAGCAAGATTTCATATATCTCTAAAAATACAAATTACACAGTTTATTTAACATAGTCCTGAGAGTACAAATCCCCAGTATGCAAGCCACCCTCATGATAACACTAAAAGGGTTGGAGTTTATCACAAACCAAAGGAGAACTGCCAACTGCCAAATAGAAAAGGTTTATCTCTAATAAGAACATCTGAGCTATTATTTTCCATGTAGATGAACTAGAACTGTACCTGAGTTAGTGTTGTAGAGAAAACTTGAGTCACTATGTATGAACTCCAGCTCATTTCCCAAGCAAGTTCATGTTTATCAGACAATGAAATCATTTAAATGGCAAACATTTTCTCCATCAAACCATTTCTCATAGTATTCTAGTTCTCTAAGGATCAGGTAATTCTTATTCCAACAACCTATTCAGACAGAACACAGAATATTATAACAAAGCCCCCATGAAGACAATAGGTTTTAAAGCCCTTTTGTATCTATCTTTAGCAATTTCTACTATACAGTTGGATCTCAAATTAAGGAATCCCTCTGCAGATAAAATTCAACATAAATGAACACAAGAATAAAATGTGGATAAATGTGGATCCTTGTACAGGGAATTTTATATCCCAACAATATTAATATTGTTTTGCTGACATAAATGAGCCTGTGGAGTATTTATATAGAGCATGTCTAAATGTAGATATAATAAAATATTTGACATAGTCCCTTAAAAAAGATATGGTATTTTAATACAACAGAGTATTTCTCAGCTATAAAAAACATAAACAAAATGTTTCATAGGTAAATGGATGCAACTAGAGACCGTGCTCTTAAGTGAAAGGTCTCACTCTATGACCCACATGTTATAAATGTAGCACTGTCTTGCTAGTGTAAGAACCTGAAAGAGTAAATAAATCTGAAAGATACAATGGATACTGTGAAAGTGAAGGAAGCTGTTCAAAGGGAAGGAACAACTGGGATAAGGGAAAAGACAAAAGAAAAATAAAGAAAGGGAAACAGGATAGCTTGGATGATTGTACTACTGATTTCTGCTGACCGACTAAAAGGAACACTTGATGTTTAATTTTATTCTTTCCTTTTTAATTTTTTATAACTTTTGAACTCTTTTCCATACTTATATCTGATAATCTGAACTACTAATTTAAAGACAATATGAAATATAATAACCACTGTTTAAAAACAACCATTGTTGATTACCTATTACTTTAGTGAAATTCTGTATCATTTCTAACAGGGATTTTTTTAGTATTTTTATTCTTTTTTTAGACATACTATTTAAAAATAGATAAGAATATATTTTCTCTGGAGTATAATCAAAATATTTTCAAATGATTGATGCTCTGGGTTAAGGGATAATTATGTTACTGAATAAACTGTATATTAAGAGATGTTAAATAATCCAAACTCTAGAATACCTACTAAATGCTAAAAAGGTCACTCCATGACCAAACATTTATCAGGCTCCTCTGAGCTCTCTTCTCCATTATGATAGACCTCATTCATAGCCTGCTACCTTTGACCTGCTCTTACTGGCCCAGTTTAGCAAGAATCTTAGTAAGGCAGTCTACCAAGAATTCAGTCTCCCTTGATATCTAAGCAAGTTCTTCTTTATAACTTTCTATCAACTGACCTCCCTCAACCCATCCATTGGCTATAAATTGCCACTTGTCCATATTGTAGTCCCAATTCCAACCGTCTTAAATAAACTCTTTTCCTGTTTAATATGACTGGTGCAATTTCTCTTTAACAGTTATATGGACTTGGGTAGATATTGGTAGTACAAGTGTGTGTAAAACTTAACCTTCATCCAAAAATCTGCAGTCTGTAGGAGGGGGAAACTTTTCTCTCTATTCTCTTATGTAAATTTAAAAATTTAAATCTATGAAATAAACTGATGGTGGAGAGTTTGACAAGCAACAGGAATGATATACTTATCACAAGCATAGGAGTATAACATAAAAGAAAATGAATAGTAAGAAATCCAGTTGCATCTAGTACCTAGTTGTATCTTATACCATCTTCATTAATGAGGAGGAATCAAGGAGATAGGCAACAAAGGTAAGAGTAAATTATTTGGGGGAAAGACGAATGCACACTTGGAAAAACAGGTAACCTGTGAAAAGTCCGCCAGGACATGGTATCAAATTCTTCTCTACATTCCTGTAACATGAGTCAATCTCTCTTGGTTGATGAAATTCCTGAGTGTGATATTCATGACAACTGCATCCTTTGGGAGGGTCTGTCTTTAGGAAAATAAGAGAAAGAACAAGCTGTGCCTTTGGTTTGAAGTAATCAATATACTAAAATGATATGTTTGAGAGTGGTGCTTCCTGAACTTGTTCATTTTCCCCTCTCTAAAATCTCCCAAAAGCTTTATATTCCAAAAGTTGAGTTGCTAGCCATTGAGAAGAATATCACATCAGTAGTGGAGATATAAGGGAGCTGGGGAATAGGTAGTCCAATTAAACAATTCTGTCTTGATTCAGAAGGTAGAGTTGCAGATAAGTTCCCATAAATATTTGCATCTATATCATGCCAAAAGATTTTTAGCACAAGGCATTTCTATGGAAGCAAAAGAAAAACAGAATTTAATGTTTAGTACAGTCTATTAACTAGGTTCTAAGTCTCTAGGGCAGTCAGTAAAGATTTCTAGGTTTGGGGCTTGAAACATCCTTAGTTGGAGAAGCAATTTCATTGAGATGGGCATTAATTCAAAGGAAGTAAAAAATCAGGATGTGTGTGTATAGACAGTACAGTTGGGATAGATAACGCTGTGCTTCTACATAATTCTATGAGAGGCAAGATCTGCACTAATGGTGGTTGGACAGGATATTATGTCGGCTTTTAGTGCTATGGTCATCCACTAGGTAAATAATTATTGAATCTTTGATATAATTCAGCTATAAAAAAAACCTGTA
>PVKA01020909.1:0-39522 GCA_004027165.1 Ctenomys sociabilis | reverse complement strand
ATATATATATATATATATATATATATATATATATATATATATATATATATATAATATCTCCCTTCTTTCTTTTTCATGTATTTGGTACAGGGTCTACAGTCCATAGATCACTCCATAGATCAGAATCATGTGATCTTCCAGCCACCCAAGCACTGGGATTAAGGTATGAGCCACCGTGTCCAGTCTCAATCAACCATCTCAGCATGCCTCGGGGGTGGGACTGACACAACATCTTTTCTCTTTTGTCTTTTTCACTTTTCCTCTTATTGTCATTTCTTTTATGTATGAAGAACTTCTTAGTTATTCTCCTATGATAGGTCTGCTGGTGAAGAATGAAGTAAATATTTTAATTAATTTTATTGAGAAACAAATAGTCATGAGACAGTTTCAAAACTGATTACTGGAACAGTTTCAATAATTAATACATTGCATATTGTTGTCTTTGTAGTAGTTATTCATACTATAAGATGCAGACATGATATCCTGCCTGAATGCTATTAGCACAAATCTTTCTTCTCACTGATTAAGAGAAAGTAGCTGTATATCTGTCTTAACTATTTTGTATATACAGATACAAAATGGTCCTTCATTTGTATACCTTTTTTGTTTAGTTGTGTCAGAGAAGGGCATTATTACATTGCCATTTAGATATTATAGCTGTGTGAATTCAGCAAAATATTCCAATATAGTCCAGTAGTCCATAATAGTAGTGGGTTATCTGTAGGAATGGCAGTGTCAGAAGTTGTTGACTTGAACCTTTTAGTGCTCAGCATATTAATATGGCTTTACTTTTTATACCTCATTTTTATACTTTTCTACTGGATGGTAGAAAAGACCAAGATAAAGCAAGACCTATATAATAAAAAATGTAACTTTGCTATGTGACAAGGTCAGTCAAATACCCTCAGGATTTACTCTGAAACTTTGTACCACAGTTTATAGATTCTTTGTCAGTGTCATCCATGTGGATGAGTCACAGCCATTGCTTGGCAAATTTGTTCTCTGTGAAAGCCTGAGAGAATGTTTTCTCTCTGTGTGACTCTCCTTAGGCACACTATCTTTGATCACTTTCCACTGTGACCCCCATAATATCCTTGATCAGAAAATTTGGGACACAACTGAGTTACATGATGTTACAGTGCAGGTTCTCCTGTGTCTGGGGCCTCATTGACCTTGAAAGGCTAAGGCCAAAATGTTGGCTGTCCTTGCAGCCCTTCTTTTTCTCTAACTTTTTGGTCTGCTCTGCATACTTAAGTTGTTAATCCTCCAGAGGAGAAGCTTAATGATACTATTATCCTACAACATAGGCAGTTGAGTTTAACCTCACTATCTCTGAATATGAAACATCTTAAACATAACATGAAACAGGTATTTTCCATCAAGTATTGATATGTTAAACTTTAAATCCCTACGGATGTGAAGAAAAAATACTTTTAAAAAATAGGAAAAACAATTACATATTTTTACACAGACATTTAGAAATCTAACCATATACAGCATTGTAGCAGGACAGTCCTATGACATTATTTATTTCTTGTCTCTTGTTTTCATTTATTACCCTTTTTTTAAAACAAGCATTTACTTGAAGACATTATAGCAGTAATTGATATGACATTAGAAGCAGTATGTATTTAGCAGACCAGAATGACAAGTATTTCAAGGATGGCCCTAGCATTACACATTGCTTTCCTCAGTGCCATTGCTTAGTTCACAGGTATCAACATATATAGTTAGTCAGGGTGAGAATCCTACCAATTAACTGCTAGTTTCAAAAACCTGCTGAAGATTCTCAGGATCATTACCTTAACCATCTTGTACATATAAATGTATGCCTTTGGCCTTGTTATGTTTCCTACCTTTTCTCCTTGCCCTGTCTTTGTTGTCTAGTCCTTAAGTCCTCACTTTCATTTTAATTGTGTTACACGTTTCTATTTTATTTCTTCTTTTGAGTTCTTACACTAGGGAGACTATACACAGCTATGAAGAATGATAAACTCAAAGCCTTTATTAATAATTAAGTGGATGTTACTTAAAGATGTACTCATAAGTGAAATAAACCAGATCCACATGTGTAAATATTGTATAGGAATGCTATCAATTTTCTTTCAGCTGAGAATGTTGTTATTCGCCATTGTTCCTGACAGATATTTTTGCTTTGTTTACCTTTTTGAGCAGGGTCATGCTATATACTCCAGGCTGGCCCTGAACTCATAGCCATCTTCTTACTTCTGCCTCTCAACTGCTAGGATTACAGGTATCTGCCACCACACCTATCCCCAAGGGGACTTTTAATAGATAAAGAATTCTGAGTTGACAAGTTCTTACCACAACACTTGGAAAATTTTATGCTACATATTTCTGACCCCCATGAAGAAAAAAATTGATAAATTAATTCTTTAATATTGAAAACTATCATTCTATTAAAAAATCTTATTAAGAGACTATCAAGACAGGCATCAATTACAAAATGTTTCCAAATTCCAGATCTTGCAAAATATAATAAGGATATTTTGAATTCAACAGTAAGAAAACAGTGTCTTACTGGCAAAAGAAGATACAGGCAAAAGACTCAGATACTTTATCAAAGGAGGTAATAAGAATCTAAAAACACATGAAAAGGTCATCAACACCACTAGCCATTTGTAAAGTGCAAATTAATACTTCAGTGAGTTACCATTATACATGATATTAGAATGCCTAACAAAAAATATTGACAATACAGAGTTCTGACCAGGATATGAAAACCCAGGATGTCTGAGACATTTCTGTCAGAAATGAGAAATTGTAGCACTACCCTGGAAAATAGTTTGGTAATTTCTTACCATCTGACCTGTCTATTATATTCCTAGGGAATTAGAAACTTATTTATATTCACACAAATACTTGCACATGACTATTCATAGCAGCTTCACATAAAACTGTCAAAATTTGAAAAGAATATATCATCCTTCAATGAGTGAGTAGTTAAGAAAATTGTACATTCATATAATGAATTACTTTTCAGCAATAAAAGGAACAACTATTAATGCAGAGAACAAGTGGAATGGCTTTTCAGGGAATTATGTTAAGTAATAGAAATATAATTCCAAAAGGTTGCATACTCTGTGACACATTTATAAAATATTCTCTAAAGGACAATATTATAGAGAAGGAGAGCACAATTCCCAGGGTCTACTGTGCAGGCGCACCCCAGAACAGGTTGAGATGGCAATTGAGACTGGGTGTGGTGTTGTGAGCCTGTAATCCCAGTTCTTGGGAGGCTGTAAACAAAGGGATCACTAGGAGTCCCATCTAATAATGAGACCCTGAACACCCTGTAGACTCTTCCCTGAAATAAAAAATTCTAAAAAAATAAATAAATATATAGACAAGGAGAATCTCTAAAATGAAAGATGAAAGGAGATGGAGTATATAATTACAGAGGGGCAATACAGGTATTTCTATTTTTTTTTTACAATCACATATTAGTTTATTTATTTATTTTTTCTTTTCATTTTATTGAAGTACAAATGTCACTCAGACAGTTTCAAGATACCTTAACAATACAGATTCGATAAATTAATACATTGTAAACTGTTTTCATAACATTTTGGTATTGTACAAGGTGCATACATGATATTATATTTACAGATATTATTTTAGCACATGTCTCTTATCAGTGAATTAAGAGTGTAGCTGTTTACTTATCTTATTTTTTATACCTGAATTATATCAAAAATTCAATAATTATTTTCCTAGTGGATGACCGTAGTACTAGAAGCCGACATAATATCCTGTCCAACCACCATTAGTGCAGATCTTGCCTCTCAAAGTGACAGAACACTTCTGTGTCTTGATTGTGATTGTAGTTATCACATCTGTACATGTGACAAAATATAATGGAATTATTTAGAAATATATCCAAAAATATGAATGCATGAAGGTGGTAAAAATCTGAGAAAGGACAATAAATAGATAATTATGCTGGGCCAATTAATTTCCTGGTTTTAACATGAACATAAATTATGTAATGTATCACTGTTAGGGAAACTGAGTACAGGAACATAATACCTCTATGCTAATTTTTTGACTTGTAAGAAATTAAGAAAAACTTTTATGAATTTAGTAATTTTTTTTTTTTTTTTTTTGCAGAACCAGGGATTGAACTCAGGCCCTTGCGCTTGCCAGGGAATTGCTTATTCCACTGAGCCATCTCCTTGGACCTAAAATTAATTTTTATTCCTTACTAAATTAAGGAATGAAACTTTATCTCATTGTGGCTGCTCCCTGATGATTAATAAAGTTGAACATTTTTCACGTTTGTTAGTCATTTGTATCTCTTCTTTGAAAAATTATCTTATTTGAATCCTTTGCCTATTTTTACATCAGCTTTTGTTTGTTGCTGTCGAGTTGTATTAATTCCTTACATACTTTGGATAATAACTGCTTATTGCATATATGTAAACAAATATTTTCTTTTGTTCTACTGCTTTCCTTTTCACTTTGTTGATTATTGCTCTTGCTGTGCAGAAATGTTTTTGCTTGGTGTTGTCCTACTCATTTATTTTTGCTTTTGTAACCTGTGTTCTTGGTGTCAATTCAAAAAAGATACTGCCAAGAACAATGTCAAGGACCTTTTCACTAAGTCTCTTCTATGAATTTTGTAGCTTTAAGACTTGCGTTTAAGCCTCTAATCTGTTTACATTTGTTTTGTGTGTGTGATGTAAGGCAATGTTCCAGTTTCTTTCTTTTATTCTTTTTTGGAAAAAGATGATCAGTTTTCCCATTACAACTTATTAAAAAGGTATTCCTTTTCGATTTTGATTCCTGTTGCCTATGCTGAAAATCCATATATATGTGGGCTTATTTCTAAGCTCTTTCCATTGGTTTATGTGTTTTCGTGCTTCATTTTCTTCCTCCCTAGCTGCTTGAAAGACTGTTGGCATCATGAATGACAGAGGAACTATCCAGATCAGGAAGCTTATGACCAACTGGCTTACTTCAGAGGACACAAAAAGCCACTGATGTTCTTCGGCTTGGGAAAGCAACACCTAAGACAAAATTTAGGAAAAACACAAAATTGTAGAAGAGTGCACTGGATGGCATCTTTGCATTTGGATTCAGATTTTGGTGGTAGCAAGGCAAGTAGCTTTGGCATGATTTATATTCCTTGGATTATGCAAAGGAAAATGAACACAAATATGGCAGGCAAGACATAGTCTGTATGAGAAGAAAAAAACTCAAAAAAGGAAAACATAAAAAAGGAAAAGAAAAGAAAAAAGACAGTACAAAACAAAATGGAATGCAAGAGCAGAATGAAGAAAATCAGGGAGACTACAAAGATCAGTGTTGATGCTGGCAACATCAAATTAATCTATTTCCTTACCAAAATATACAGGAGTAAAATTTGTCCAGTAACTAACATGAATTTTTCATGAGAGGATTAATGAGCTGTAAAAACATAGGAGGAAGAGGAATAATGGGTACAGTGGACAGGAGAGAGGAAAGCTGACCTAATAAAAGCGCTTAGATTGCTTATTACTTCAATGATCTAGATTCTTCCTACGCAGAGTGGAGTCCCTGGACCAAGCACACTAGCATTACCCTGAAGACCATTGGAATTGTAGAATCTCAGGCTGTGCTCCCACCCACTAACTAAATATCTTCATTTTGACAAGATCACATCAAAAACCAAGAAGCACTAATATAGAACACAGTTTTTGCAGTTATATAATTTTGAATTGGATGGGAGGAAATAGCTTTAAACTTTTAAAACGTATTTATTTATTTATTTATTTATTTATTTATTTATTTATTTGGTACATGGTCTCACTACATAGCTTGGACTCATAGTGATCCCCATGTCTTAGCCTCCCCAGCACTGTTATTACAGATGTGTGCCACCACACTCAATTTCAGTGGCTGGCACTGGGAGCCCAGGGTTTCCAGGATCAGCACGGCATGCAGTACCTGGGATTGAACCCAGATCCTTGCCAGTCTAAAGACTGCTGAGCTATATCCCCAGCCCTGAGGAAAACAACTTTAAATGTAAATGTAAAATCATGGTTGGATGAGTCCCTATTTCAAAAATCTTAAAAAGCAGTGAACAACAGAAGGGAGAGGATATGATAGTCATATAGTTAATAAATCTATACAATGGATTTAAGTTTTAATTTTAAATATAAAAATATCAAAACAGCATCACAGGATGATAACAATGGTTATTGGCATTTAATTGTTCAACAATAGTAGATCAAAAGTTTTTATTCAATGAACTAAGAAAAATTAGTAGTATAACTTATATAGTCATATCTATTTATGTATCCATCGCTTTTTCCCTTCCTTCTTTTCTCCATTCCTGCATCCCAGATAGTTTATCATTTAACCTTCAAATTAATCTATTTCCTTACCAAAACCTATGGGGTAAGGAATACCATAATTCCCATTTCATAGATGAAGAAACGGAGGCACGGGTTATTTGACTGACTTGCCACTATTCACATAGCTAGTAAATGTTAGAAGCATTTCCTTGCTCCTGCAACACAAATCCTAGCCTATAGTAGAAATTCTGCTGTCATATTTTACTAAAGGAGGACTTGAATCTGAGACTAAGGGAGTCATGGAACTTAGTTTAATGTCTTATCTGTTGCCAGAGCCATCATTTCCTCTTCTCATCCCAGAGAGGTTATATTCGCTGAAAGTACAGGGAAACCATAGTTACTGATCCATCACATGGCCTGAGGCTGACTCGAGGAGGTAAAGTTCCTACGGGCACAGAACCAAGGTCTGAAACAAGATGCAGCTGGCTCAAAACATCCTGGAGATTAGGAAGTCAAAACCCAGGAGAGAACTCATTCTGAAGGAAAAGACATCTGTGGAGAGCTTCAAATATCTGCTCTAATAAGTGTTTAGTAGAAGGTACTATGTATCAGAATTATTTTTATTTGTGTGTGTTTGTGCATAAATTGCCATGTACAGAAAAATAATAAAAATCAATCCACCAAAATCTTAACAGTAACATCCCTGAGTGAAGGAATTATAAGAAAATTGTGCTTTTTCAATTTTTAGAATTTTTCTAGGACTTTTCCAATTTTTATAATAAACATAGATAGATTTTTGCTTATCCAGTGTCCTAATGTCATCTACTGAGCAGTTGAGAAAACAGGGGAATAGGTTTTGATCTTTACATTCTAATAGCTTCTTCCAAGGAGGTATATTAGAAAAATGAGGCCACAGCAATAAAATGTCATAAACTTGGAAGATTTAAACTACAGAAATCTGGGATGGCCAAATATGGTGGCAAAACAACAACAATGGCAACAGAGAGAGAGAGCATCTGTCTCTCTGTCTCTCTTATATTACATTCAGGCTCTGTGCTCTAGGCTGGAGGAAGTACACACACCCATAATCCCAGCAGTATTAAAACCCATAATCTCAGCCTTGGATCACATATAATCCCAGTGGATCATGAGTTAATCACAAACTAGATGTCCCCACCCATGACTGCATGAGGCTTGTGGGGGGACAACTAGACACAAACCATAATAAGAAGTCAGCCAATAACAAGTGTTGGAGAGGCTTGGAGAAAAGGGACATTTGTGCACTATTGGTGAGAGTGAAGACTCATAAAACCACTATGGAAATCAGAGTGGAGATTCCTTCAAAAGCTAGGAGTGGAGGTCCCATTCAAGCCAGCTATTCACCTCCTGAGTATTTTTCCAGAAGAACTGAAAACCTCATACCACAGTGATATACATGCACTCCTGTTTATAGCAGTGCAATTTGTCATAACTAAATCCTGGAAAAACCCAAATATTCATCAATTGAAGAATGCATAAGGAAGATGTGGTATTTTTATACAGTAACATATTTTCATCTATAAAACAGGATAAATTTAAGTCTTTTGTTGGTAAATGGATGCATACTCTTATGTGAAATAAATCAGACCTGCATGTGCAAACCTAAAGCAAACAAGCAAGCAAAAAATATCTCAGTGGATGAAAGTGCCTGCTTAGGCAGATATAGGGGCTGGGGGAGTTTGATCCCCTGGCCTGCCATGCTGGCCCCTTCCCCAGGATGTTAAGACAGAGATTGAGACCGGGCATGGTGGCGCAAGAGCCTGTAATCCCAGATCTTGGGAGGCTGTAAACAGGAGAATCATTACTAGTCTGATCTCTGCAGTGAGACCCTGCATACCCTGCGCTAAAAATAAAATAATAAACTACAGAAATCTATTTTATCACAGTCCTGGAGGGTGGGAGTCACAGACCAAGATCCAGTGGGGCTGGTTTCTGATGATGACATCTTTGCAAATGGCTACTTTCTCTCTGTGTTCTTATAAAGATACAGAGACTGATGACTCTCCAGGAGGAAGAGGGGTCAGGAACCAAAATTTTCTCCAAGGTCAAGTCATCAAGGTCCAAATTCTGTTCAAATAAGCCCTGTCTCCTAAGTTTCTAACACTTCCCAATAATGCCAGAAAATTATGAATCCATTAGTGTGTGAATATGCTAATGAAGTTAGAGCCCTCAGATCCAGTTACCTTTCCAGTACCCCAACTCTGAATATTGTTGCATCGAAGAGCAAGTCTCCAAGACATAATTCTCCAGTATAAGTCTCAAGATTGTTGTGGGGATTAAGCAAAATAATAGATGTAAAGTATGAAGCTTACTACTTGAACAAAGTAAACATCTAGGCTATCATTATGAAATCAACCAATAACAAATGCTAGAGGGGCTGTGGTGGGGAAGGAATCCTTCTCCCCTCTTGCTGGGAGTTCAAACTGGTACAACCACTGTGGGAATCAGTATGAAGATTTCTTTAAAAACTAGGATTAGAGGTCCCATGAGACCCAGATACCCCCCTTCTAGGTATCTTCTCAGGAGAATTAAAAACATCATACCACAGTGATATATGTGCACCCATGTTTATACAAGCAAAATTTGTAATAGCTAGATCTTGGAAACAATTTAAATGCCCATCAACCAAGGAATGGATAAAAAGATGAGGTACTTTTATTCAATGGAGTACTATTCAGATATAAAGAAGGATAAGCTTGAGACTTTTATAGGTAAATGGATGCAACTTGAGACTACACTCACGAATAAGACCCACACGTGTAACATCTTATTGTCTCACTAGTATAAGAAACTGAATGAGTAAATGGGATCCAAAGAGTACAATGGATATTGTGAATTGAGAAGCTGTTTAAAAGAAAAGTGAATTTGTAATGGCTCAAGGGAAAAGGAAGGAAGGGAAAAGGGATAGATGATAGATAGATAGATAGATAGATAGATAGATAGATAGATAGATAGATAGATAGATAGATAGACAGATAGATAGATGATAGTTTCCCTTAGTTTATTGAAAAGAAACTTTGTGCTAATATTATTTGGACAACATTTTATGCCATCTTGTATTCTGAATAACTGCTATGATGATGACAACATGCACTGTATAACTATTGTTACTCTACTAATAGCCTGTTTGGAAACTCTGATATACTGGTTTTTTTTCTCTTTAGAATAAAGTAATTCAAAATTTTTTTCAAAATTTTTAGTGTTCCTAAGACTGTGTGCCCTCAGGAACAAACCCCATGGCCTCTATCTGGCCCAGATGCAGGCTCACTTGGTCATCTGGGACAACAAGTAGTAGTAGTAGCATAATTAAAATCTAGTAGTCACAGCCACATTTGCCTCTAGCTACAGAAAACCTAGAACCACTGCACCCAATAAATATTTGCTGAAAGTATACAAACATACAGACAAAAGACTTCTACAAGGTAACAAACACTATAAAGACAAGGACTTGGGAAGATGAAGCAAGAGGATGTCTGTGAGTTCAAGGGCAAAATGAACCATACAGTGAGACCCTGTCTCAAAAAACTGAAAAAAAATTTCCTGACCAGATAAGAGCCTCCAGAACCATGCACTAAAATAAACTTCTTTCTTTTCTAAGTTATCCAGTCTTGAGTATTATAACGACAGAAACTAAGGCAGGCATGAAAAGATGTACATTGGGTATCTATTTCAACAAGTGATTCCTCAATGTGAATAGCTCCTCTGATAGGAAGACTGGGGTTACCTGGTGGGGGCTCCTTTCAGGCTTAATTATAAATATTTCTATTGCTGTCTTGAGAATTTCCAGTCTCTCCCCCAAAGAGGCAAATAGCTGCAAGAAGAGGGGTTCTATTTAATTCACTAGAGTGAAGTAGAAAAAGAAATGTCATTTTTCAGTGTCTACTGCATACCATACAATGATCCTGAGGTGTGAACAAATGTGCTGTGTCTAGGAGCAAGAGAGAGAAGAGGTTGGGTGCTAAGAGATGAAGTGTATTCTTCAGCTTGTACTGCCTTGGCAAAGTCCCACAAGTAGGCAGCTTAAACAGCAGAAATGTGTTAATTTATAGTGCTGGAGGCAACAGTGAAAAGATCATTGAAAGTAAAGCTCACCAAAATCAAGACGTCAGCATGGGCCCAGCTGAGAGCTGTGGGAAAGTATCTGTCACTTCACACCCCCATCCCCATTTGTAGAGATTCACAGGCAATCATTGGCATCTCTGGGTCTGTGATAGAAGCATTAGCCCTCTCTGCTTAATCTTCACATAAACTTTCCCTTTGTGTGTTTGCATCCAAATCTCCCTCAGCTTTTGGTAAGATCCAGGGTATCACACACATGTACTATGCCCCTGAGCTGTACCCCTCTGCTAAACATGCATGCTTTTCACAGTACTAGATATTGAACATAGGGCTCTAACACTGAGTTATATCCCCAGTCCTTTTTCATTTTTTATTTTGAGACAATGTCTTGCTCAGTTGCCCAGGCTGGGCTTGAATTTCAGATTCTCTTGCCTTTGCCTTCTAAAGTTTTGGGATTATAGGGGAGTGCTAGTATACCTAGCCAAAGTTTTCCTTCTCATGAGGACAATGCTCATGTTATATTAGGGGCCCACCTTTTCCAGTATAACTTTATTCCATTAGTTATACCTGTAATAACTGTCTTTCCAAATAAGGTCATTTTTTGAGATATTGGGAGTTAAGACTTCAACAGAAATTTTTGGAGAACACAGTTCTCTGCATAAAATGAGGTTAGCAAAATATGCCAGATGAAGGTCACAGAAGGCCTCAGGGACCAAGGGAAAGGGTTGTATTTGTTCTGGATGTAATGGGAAGTCATCAAAGACTATCAAATCAGACAAGTGATATGATTTGATTTGTTTTAAAAGGACCATGGTGGTTGTTACGGTAGATTTTGTGAAAAAACAGCCCCTGTGCCTGCATGAGTCACGTAGCCACCCTGTGAGGAATGAGAATTCTCATCAGAACAATCACTTACTGGACCTGAGGCTTCAGTTTTCATTGTTTATTATTAGTTCACAAAAAAATAAATAAATTTAGCTTCTAGTCGGTGAGGTGAACACATTCTCATAATAACATAAAGAGTTTTCTTTCCTGGATGTTTACTTTTTAAAAATCATAAAATAATATGAACTCTCGGTAAAACATCTGATGTTATACCAAGGGAAGTAAATTAGTAAATACAGGGTTCCAGACACTGTGTTTCACCCCCATTCCATGCCTATTTTTTTTTCTTTGCATTCAATATTGTAAAAGAAATCTCTGTGGAGATCTTTTACTAGAATTGTTTCTGATCATCTCTGTATATTTTTATATAGATTGTTATCCACAGTAAAGTTTTAGTACTAGGCCAGCTGTCCAATTTCACCAAGACAGGCCTTCTTCCTATAAACTGGCATGGAAACATTTATGAACAGGAGCAAGAGATAGAGCTCAGTGGTAGAGCACTTGCCTAGCATATATAAAGTCCTTGGGTTTCAGGCTCAACACCAAACCCATACACACACACACACACACACACACACACACACACACTATACTCTGTAAAATACACTGAGTTCCAATTTGTGACACTACTTGCACTGAGATACTGAGCGAATCATAATCATATTCATGTTCATTTCTTTATATTTTGTGTATCTCAGAAGGCTGTAGTGGAGCGCAAGGGTATTTGTATAAAAACATTTCTAGTACATTGCTACAAATGTACACAATCCTCCTCTCTAATTTCAAAGTACACACAGAGTTATTTTCTGGTATTATTTCATAGGCAAGTGGGTTTTGGCTTTATAAGTAGAACTAGAAAGAGAAAGCATGGAGGAAAGGGTGCCAAGGGACTTTGCTGGGCTGGGTGACATGTGAGTGAATGTTCCCTAAGTGGTTTCAGGTGCAGCCAATTGTGAGTTGGAGCAGAAGGGAACAAAATGAGTACCACCCTCTTGATAGTCATATCTGACAGACTGGTTTGAGTGTAGCTGGAACACCCTGCTTCAATAATGTATTCAGAAGCTGGGAGGGAGAAATTAACTGGAAATATTTCAGTGGGAAGGGAATTCCAACTGTGCTAAAACCCAGGGACAGGCCACCAAGTATGTAGACATTATTAGACTTAAAGAAAAAAGCATTTTCCCCAGAAAAGACTGACAATCTTGACAATCTGTGCCATTCAAATTTGACTATGTTGTTAGTGTACACCTGTTATCCCTGTACTTGGAGGCTGAGGCAGGAGGATCACTGCAAGTTGAAGGCTAGTCTGGGCTACAAAATGAGTTCAAGGTCAGCCTGAATTAGAGTGAGATTCTGTCTTCAAAAACATAAAAATACCTAGATAGATCAAGACCTATATACCAACACATGTACTTTTTGTTTCTTATGAGGTCAGTGAAGTCCCCTCAGGGTTTATCTTGTAGTCCTGTACCTTATTCTGTAGATCCTTTGTCTGTGAAAAGTATAAAAATGAGGTATACACCGTGGAGCCATAATAATAAGTTGAACTGTAAAGGCTATGGTCGACAACTTCTTCAGATAACTCACTATTGTTGTGGAATGCTGGACTGTGTTGTATTGTGTCATCGAGTTCAGGCACCTAAATTAATTGAATGACAATGGAGTGCTCATCTTTGACAGGTGTAGACAAAGGAAGGGGTATAGAAAGGAAGAATCATGATGTGTGTATGGACAGTACAGTTGGGATAGATAACGCTGTGCTTCTGCATAATTCTATGAGAGACAAGATTTGCACTAATGGTGGTTGGACAGGATATTATGTTGGCTTCTAGTACCATGGACAACCACTAGGAAAATAACAAGTTAGAAAGTATTAATTATTGAATCTTTGATGTAATTCAGGTATAAAAAATAAGATACGCAAACAGCTACACACTCTTAATTTACTGATAAGAGACATACGGTATAATAATGTCTGTAAGTATAATATCATGTATGTACCTTCTATGATACCAAAACATTATGAAAACAGTTTGCAATGTATTAATTTATCAAATCCATCTTGTCAAGGTATCATAAAACTGTCTCATTGATATTTGTACTTCAATAAAATAAAAATTAAAAAAATTCCAAACTTTAAAAAATACATAAAAATAAATTTTGACTATGTTTTGTCTTCTAGAGGATGAGTATCTTTTCCTACTATTTAGTATCCCTGAAGCCAAAAACAGTACATGTGACTAAGTAGGTGCTCAATAAATTTTATTTGAGTGAACTGACTATTCCTCACACATTATCTCTTTTAGCCCTCTGTTTGGGACTTTTTGTGTGGTACTGGAAATCAAACTCAGGGCCTTACACTTGTCAGGCAGGGACTGCACCAGTGAGCTACTTCCCCCATCCTCTTTAAGCCCTCTGGACCAAATTAGGAATGGTGACATTTATATCACAAATCTGTAAGCCCCAGTTATCATACCCACTTCCAATCTACCATCTGAACGGGCCAGTGAGGCAGGTTGACATATGAGGTTACTGAAGGTTCTGCTTTACAGGTGGGTTATGAAGTCCAGAGAGGTCAAATTATATACAAAAATCACTGTATGAATAAGTACTAGAACCTGAAATAAGCGGGTCCTTTATCATTTCCAAAGACTGGCCTGAGATTGTGATGCTCAGGTTGTAACTTGTGACAAAAGAGTTACTTATAGCTGGGTAATGTGGTGTCCCTAAGAGACATGTCTTTAGGAAGGAAACAGCAACAAAAGAGGCAAACTTTACATGGCCAGCCAGCATTAGCAAGCATGCTATTTCCTGAGCTCTTGCTCTACAGTAGGCTCTTGTGCTCAGGATACACTAGTAAACACAGTTGGGGATAGGGGCACACACTCTGGGAGATGGGCAGAAGGATTGAAAGTCTGAACCCTGCCTGGGCAACTGAATGACTTAGTGAGACCCTGTCTCAGCCTCTATGTTCGTCAACACAGGAATAGAGGAAGAAAATGTAGTGTTTACACCCAACAGAGCACTACCTTGCCATAAGAAGAACTTGAGTCATTTGTGGGAAAATGGAAATAGATCATGTTGAGTGAAGTCAATCAGACACACTACCTTGAATTTCACATGATTTTTCTTATATAGGAAACCCAAAGTCTAAAGAAGGAACAACATAGAAAATAAATGGGAAGTAGGGACACAGACCTATCTTAGATGGGAACGGGACCAAGAGATGGAGGGAGAGGGGAGGGAAAAAGGATGAGAAAAGGAATTAAGATATTTTATGAGATGAAGAATGTAAAGATTATGTACTGCCACAAGTACTAATAAAAAATAAAATGGGCTGAAAGTGTTACTCAGTGTTAAGGCCCTGGATTCAATTCCCAATACAAAAAAATAATAATAATAATAATAAGTAAAATAAAACATAGCAAGAAACAGGAAAAAGAAAAAAAAAAAGAAACAGGGCACCAAGCTCTCTCTAGAAGTGGCAGAAGCTAATATGTAACCACTACAAGGAAGCTAATAGGAATTTAGGTTGAGATGAAGCCTGAATTCCCCTCCAGGGGTTTTGAAGGACTAGTCTAGGACCTGGTACCAAATTATCTAGGAATCTGTATTTTAATATCCATTTCAGATGATCCTGACAGGTTTGGGAGGTACTGATCTAGGTAAACAGGATGCTTGTGTTTCACATGAGCTCCTTTTTGTTTTTCTCAAGCTTTTAGTTGTAAAATTCCACTTCACCTCAGTTGTGCTAGCGGCATACCTGGGCCAGAATATTAAAAGCATGGGTGATCTCCAGCACACCCCTAGATCAGTGAAGTAACCAGAAAAAAATACTCTCAAGGCAAGAAGAATTTTGTGTAACATAAACTTGTGGGGTCCAGGAGTCCCTCTTCAAGAGGCTACTCTTCCTTTAAGAACACTCTTAGAGATCCTGACATTGGTTTGATCAAAACCAGTAACAATTCCTTTATGGCAAGATTTGAGCCCAGATCCTCTGACTAATCCTGTGTTTGTCTCATCATTTCTATATTCTGGTCTATCTACACCCTCCTGACTGAAGATCATACAATGTTCTAGAAATACTAGCTGTGCACAAGTATATAGGCATGGAGCCTCTTCACCTCGACAGCTTGAGGAGGCCCAGGAAACTGCAAAGTGGCTTTCTCTGACCCTGAATGTTGCTCCTAGTTCAGACATCTAACATTGCTTTTGAGAGAAGAATGTTCCAGTTCAAAATACTTACTATAAGGGAAGAGAGTCCAGGGAAGTGTCCACAAGAGCCCAAGAAAGGACACAAGCTAGGAAAGAAGCTTGGGAGACCTGAATCCAAAGGTCAGAAACATAGATTGCATCCTGGTTTGCAGAAAGACTCTATGACTATTGTCCCTAGGAAATTATAGCACCCTTTCATTGTCAAAGGTGTCTTAGTCATATAAACCACAGGGTC
This sequence comes from Ctenomys sociabilis, assembly GCA_004027165.1. NCBI lineage: Eukaryota > Metazoa > Chordata > Mammalia > Rodentia > Ctenomyidae > Ctenomys > Ctenomys sociabilis. The sequence continues at coordinate 23,790 of PVKA01020909.1, read as the reverse complement.
ACTCTAATTAGGAAGGTAATGGAACTTTTTTTTTTTTTTTCAGAACTGGGGATTGATAGCCGGGCGTGGTGGCGCATGCCTGTAATCCCAGCACTCGGGAGGCTGAGGCAGGAGGATTGTTGTGAGTTCGAGACCAGCCTGAGCTACAAAGTGAGCTTAAAGCCAGCCTGAACTGCATAGCGAGACCCTGTCTCAAAAAGACAAAAAAAAAAAAAAAAAAAAAAAAAAAAAAAAAAAAGAACTGGGGATTGAACTCAGGCACTTGCATTTGCACTTGCATTTGCACTTGCCAGGGAAGCGCTTATTCCACTGAACCATCTCCCTGGCCCGGTAATGGAATTTTCTTTTCCCATTGTTTACACTCCAAAAACTGCTTGGAAAAATTTTCAGATTGAAGGATAGCTAAGCTCCTTTGCAAGAGGGACTATTATTAATTTTTTAATAAAAAGCATAATTTTATTGTGTACATTCAAAGGAAATGCTGTCAAAACATGGCAGTGCACCCTTGCAAACCTGGCACTCTGGGAAACTGAGTCAGGAGCATCACAATTCCTTCCCAGCCCAGGCAACTGTAGTGACTTAATAAGATTGTCTCAAAATTAAAAACTAAAAAGGGCTAGGAATATAGTTCAGTATGAAGGCCATGGGTTCTATGCTCAGTATCTCAAACAAAAATTGTAATAAACTCTGAACACCATGTAACTAAATTTAGTGCCAGCATCACCTGTTTATGAATAACAGTGAAGGCTTCTGGCTGGCTCTCAGTTCTGTGGGCAAACTCTAGTTGAATCAGTACTTTCATGATTGCACTGACATCTTGTGGTCATTTCAAGGTTTTTTTCTGGGTAGTTCCCATAGCAGACGTTTTTATCCTGTACCTCATACTCCATCAAAGCAACTTTTATCTGAACCTTACAGTAAGTAGACATGAAAATCTAATTCTTAACAAGTTGATGATAGCTAGAAGTACTATATTAATTTTTTTCTCAAGAGATATTGAGCTTAGATGCATGGATGATAGTAATGTGGAAAGAGCCCATAGTAAAGATGATAAATATTAAGAACTGAAAAACACTGGTGTGAGTTCAGGTTTCTAAGGGAGTTACTTCTACATGGATGTCTTTCCTGAGATGATGCCAAATCAGCCAAACTGAGTGACAGCAAAGTAGCAAATCAATACTAGTGTGGATGTGATCAAATGTCAACCAGGGAAATTCTTTTTAAACCAAAACTTAAGTCATGTGGCAAAGTCTTACTGGTAGTTTCTGGCTAACAAAGAAAGAGAGAATATGGAGGAGTGAGATGTAGAAAAATTAGGGAAAGCCATACTTCAAACTGTAGCTTTCCTGTTTTCCATGCCTTAGAGGGACCTGAAGAGGACATCTGCATATCCAACCATCTCTCCACAACCTATCCAAATTTCATTTATGTGATCACTTCAGTGTTTCCCACAGAAGACATTTATTCCTAGTGTACCATAAAGAGGTCACTAAGAATCCTGGTATCCATTGGAAAAACACCTTCATCATCTTTCCTCTTCCGTGTTTAAATGACTGTAGGCAAGAGACATGTCAAAGTCCTTGAACTTACATCACTAAAATCTCCAAAAGAAAGAAATTTAACAGCTTCTGCCAGGCATGGTGTCACACACCTGTAATCCCAGTACTCAGGAGGCTCGGGTAGGAGGCCTGGGCTACTTTGTGAGTTCAGGACCAGCCTGAATTTCATAGTGAGAACCTATCTTAGAAAAACAAAGAAACAGCTCCCTGGTAATTCTCACGCCATCAGGAAAGTATCACCAATGTATGAGACAAGAACATTTAAGTAGCTATAATGAATGACATTATCTAGGTGTCTGGGATGTATCAAAAACATAAACTGCCTCTCATTTGCCTCTTTCCAGTAAAAAGAATTACTGAATCTGTAAAACTAAATATATTTAATAAACCTTTTTAAAAACTGGGCATGGTGGCATAAGCCTGTAATCCCAGCACTTGGGAGGCTGAAAACCAGGAGGATCACTACAAGTCCAATCTGTGCAGTGAGACCCTGTAGAGCCTGTATTAAACACATAAAACAATCATTTTTTAAATAATGGTCCTTCCAGTAGTGGTTTGTTTGTTTGAGTCAGGCTCTCACTTCATAGTTCAGGTTGGCCTGAAATTCACTGTGTAACCCAGGATGGCCTCAAACTTGTAAGGATACTCTTGCCACAGCCTCCTGCGTGCTGGGATTACAAGCATGCACCACCTCATTCAGCTGGCACTGGGTTTTTATAGTGTCCTCCAAAGCTACACACCCTTTCTCCTTGTTTTCTTTTATGGTCTGAGATCAACAGCTACAAAGTTTAGGGTCTTCAAAAACACACCAGATACCAAGTTGGGTAAGGCTGTGCTTTATTACATGCATAATTACAAATCTGTGCTAAGTGAAAATGTATAAAGCAATGGCGACCTGGATTTAAGCCACACAGAGAAAAGGCTGGACAATCCCATTAACCCTCTGGCAATGTCTATCCCATTGCCTTTAATGTGATTGCTTCCATTTCTTACAATTTGCATAGCACTTTCTTGTCAAAGTACTTTTCATTCATTGTTTCAGTTTATCCTCACAACAACCCTGTGAGGTAGGTAGGGCAATTAACACGATCCCCATTTTACAGATGGGAACACTGAGGCACAGAGCGGTTAAGATCTCAAGGCTAGTTAGTAGAAGCATAGGGAATAGAAACCAGGTCTCCTAACTCCCTGTACATGTCTTCCTTTCTACATTGCCACTATGCATGACTAGGGAGCAGAAAAAAGTGAGCAGTGAGCTGTAGCTTTGGTTCAGACTGTGCCTATGAACAGGCAAGGATAAAGCTAAGAAAGCATGGCTAAAGGGTTGGCAACACTCATATAAACAATTGCTCTGCACAGCTCAGCACCAAACTTCCTGTGGAAACTCAGGCTTTATCAGCTTTGGTTGAAGCCAATTTCTGCATAAATAGCTACTGCTCATTCACATTAGCTTCCCTTAGCTGGGTGAACTTGAACCAACTCTAAGGAATTCAAATCTTCAGACAGCTTTCATTGGGCTACTGCAATTGGAGCTGGCCCTACAAATGAGCTTTTTACAGAGATATTCACATAGCGACCCATAGGCTGGAATCTGGCCCCTCTGATACTTTGGCCTCAATGGCTCACCCGAAGGCAGGTATATTTCCAATAGCCAGAAACGAATGGGCAGAGGTAAGAACAAGAGGCTAGCCTTGGTCAAATGAAGAGACATCATCACAACATTACTGTTACCCTTCAATGCTATGACCAAGGTGCTGTCAGGCCCAACTCCTTTCTGGCCAGTACCTGGTTAGCAGCATAGCTTCAAAAGATAGTTTAAAAGAACAAAATATTAAACGTATATTTTCTTGAATGGAATAAATTGATAACCATTACACAGTCCCAAAGGACCAAATATATAAAGTAAATACATATATATATATATATATATATATATATATATATATAAAGCTGAGTACTAAAAAGGCAGGACACTGGGGAAGGAAGGTAAAAGGGTGACAAAGTGAAATGGGGAAGGGCAAAGGAGAACTCTGGAAGGATCACATATTCTGAGGTACCCTCAATATGATAGGCTGACCATTCCTACCCTCATGAATGTCATTATAGGCCCTGCCTTCCTCATTTTGCTAAATTGCACTTCCCTCACCAAATCCTAGACTGCTTCTGAATTCCAACAGATTGGGATTAGTAGATAACATTAGGTTTAGCAATGGATGTTTCCTAGGTCTACCTTACAATGCTGAAACCCTTGATACTTTCAATACCATCTCTGACTTTAACTCCCACAGGAGAGCAAAATGTTAATGCCCCATTCACTCGGGAGGAGGTTTTATTCTCTGTTCTCAGCAGCATCCTCTCCCTCTCTTGCAAGGTAAACATTCAAGGTGCTAGGTTTGTGAAAGCAGAGAAAAATTTGGATTCAGAGCATGGTAGAGGGAAAGGAAGATAAGGAGATTAAGGGGAAAGGCAAGGATTGTGTTCAATAAACCCTCACATTTTTATATCACATGCTGTAATAATCAAACTTCAGGCAAGGTATATTCATTCAGTGAATGCACACTGAAGCTGAAGACTCACTAGTAGGCTGGAATTTAGGTAGGAATTTAATTTAGAGGTAGGAATTTATGACTGCAAGACTGGGCCGGGTGGCCTAAGAAGTCTCATCCAAGAAATGCAGACTCAGCATTATCACTTGTTTGGTTTGTTTGTTTCTTTCTTTCCTTTTCTTTTGTGATTTGGAAAAATCAACTTATACAGAGTACACCATGGAAAAACTATTTTGTTCCCTGTATCTTTTCAAAACTGCCAGAATCCAGATGTGTAGTAATGAGAATGCAGCCAGCAATTGCTGGGAGAGTGACCTCAATTTGCTCACTTTTCCCAGAGCGTTTCTCCTTGGAGTGAACAACTGGAACTGAAGGTGAACAAGATTCAAGTCCATTGTGCCGACTGAGCTTCAAATTTACACAACTCTGATCTGAAGAACTCTTACCTTTTTCTTTTCAGTTTATAGTAAGTACATTGTAGGGAGATTAAAAATATAAAGGTAAAGAAAGCTTATCATTTAGATACGACATTCCCTTCTGTGCAAATACCTGGGAGTCAGTCCTCTCTATGAAACCAGACTGCCTTTGAACTGAACAGGGCTTTGAGCCTCTGGTTTGCTTCAAAATCCTGGCCTTAGGGGATTATTTGACTTGTTCTTGCCTCAAGGCACACAATCAAGTAGTTTCTCTAGTAGTTTATACATCTCAGGGCCAGGATGCATGGCAAGGGTTATGGGATGCCTTTCCTTGGACCATTTTATACTGTTCATACATTTTCTTACCTGGGCCTATCTATTACCATCACTTTAACTCCCTCCCCAAAGGAAATCCAGGAAATCCCAGAAGTGGTTAAAAAATTCAAACTTTAGGACACTAATGTATAGCCCATATATTTGGAGGATTATCTTACAAAAAGGACTCCACTTCTCCTACAAAGGTTTTAGATTCAGCCTTTGTTGCCAAAACAATTGAGTTGTTTTACTCTTCAGTCAGCAAATGAATCATTTGCTATGCCAGCTGGCAAATTCAAAGTCAATTTCAAATAATCCACCAGAGGGTATCTATTTTGTAGATATCACCTCTACTGTACAGATGGGCTGAGCCAGGATGCTGGAGCCACAGGAAGAGTATTCCAATAGAAATGATCTTTAACATAGTCATTATTTGGTATTTTAGCCCTCTGCTTCTTCCTTCCACTTTTTTCTCATCATACATTCATTGTGTCAGCTTTCTTACATTCTTTACATTGAAGATCTGAAGATCTAAAATATACGAGTCAGACTTAACACTCTGACTCATTTTGTAACTGGATGGTGACCAAATATTCTTCCTTGGGAAAATCCAAGCTCTGTCGAAGTACCTATTGACATTAATTTGTAAACTCTTTCCTTGTGTTGGGTAATTTTCTAGTCTAGTACCAAATTAGTCTAGTCTATTCATTCATTTTAAAATCATAAGTTATCTAGACTTTTGCCACTGAGGTATGTGACCAATTGAGGCTTTGGGCAGACCTCCCTGTTTTGGCTTTTCTTTTTGGTTAGGTATGTTTAACTGCTGAAATGACAACGGCAGGAAGCATATGTTCCTTCAGGATGAGAAGCTTGTCTTTCTTCCTCAATACAAGAAACTGTGAATGTCAAGGTGCTGAGCTAGCAGTCTTGTAGAGTGCTCCAGGACAATAAGCCATAGTTTGAAGTCAAACCATAGTACTGAACATATAGTACCCACATACACTGCAGCTACTTCTAGTGTACAAGCTACAAGAATTCCTGAGAAGCTGAGGTTAATGAATGAGATTTATGAGAAGTGAGGTATCAAAGGGATATTTTCATTCTCTGGGGGTGGGGGGCAATCGGTGCTTAATATCTAGAAAGCATACCTTGGCACAGTGTTATCTGATTTTTTAAATTAATTCTCTGAAGTAGCACCTTAGCACTGGCTCATCTGTCTGAAATCAAGAACAGAACCTAGAAAAAACACAAAGGGCAAACAAGACACCTTTCATGTCACTTCTGGACTATGAAATTTGGCCAAACCTTCCCTTGCCATTAAATATCAGTAATAGTAACATTTCTTGTTTTACAAACTTTAATAAGGAAAGATGATCAATAAGATAGATATTGAAGCAGAAATGTGCAAATATGAACTTTGATCTCTATATAATATACAGGTTGGTCAGTCAGGCAGAATCTCATCTCATAGGAAAGAATAAGTGGCATGGAAGGGACAAAAGGCATAAAGCTACTGAGCTGTGACTATGACACCATGTATCCTGGAGAATTTTCTTCTTTTTCATTAAAATGCTAGAGGGATACACTTAAAAGAAAGAACTCTGGTGACTGCCTTCATTGCTAAAAGCTAAACACTGAAAAAACTTGGCTAACTCAGCTCTGGGCAATAAAAGAATCTCAGATTTTGGAAAGATAAAAAGTCCTAGGATTGGAAAGCAACAACTTCAAAATGAGGTACACTGTGTTGTTTGGGGAGTATGGGAGATTGTGCCAAATGACTGTTGATTCTGGGGCAAGTGCTAGGACAGATTTCTAAAATAAGCATGGTTGAATTCTCATCCCTGAAAATGCAGCTTCCTTGCCATGGGCATCTGGGGCAGCAATGGGGCAGGGCAACAGAAATTGAGCCACATGACAAATAAAGGGTGACACCTATAGTCCACATGCCATAAGATTGTTGAACCCTGCTTTACAATTCAGCTATCCCTAGTATTTATTTTTTTGTTACTAGAAATTATTAACCAGGCCTAGTGCTCAGTCTGAGGATTCAGGACTGAAGAACTGAATGAAGAAGAGGAATCGAATGGATGAGGAATAATTGCACATAAGTAAAAGTACAATGAAATAGTGGTTGGAATGATGGTGGTGGCACTTTAATTCCACCAGGTATCTCTATTGTGTGATTTTTTTTAACTGCAGGAAGGATGGTAGAAAATTGAGACAGGCACCTTTTCAAGTGGATACAAGCACCTTTGGTGTCACCAGGCCTTGTCCATATCCCCGGGTCTTGGATGGCTTTGCATTCAAGTCACAGTTGCCTACTCTGTTCCAACACCTTGAACATACCTGAAATTATTTCAGTTCTAGTTCATGCTCATGGGGACAACATTAGCCTGTTATATGTACTTGATGCTGGGAGGAACATGAATGCTGTTATGTTAGTACTGGTAGTGTTTACAAAGGAATGCATGACGATGCTGATGCAGCTCTGAATCTTCCCTGGTTTACCAGTATGCAGTCTAGACTCAGTTCCCTTTACTATTCTTAAATATTCCAGAAGCATAAAGCACCATCATTCGTGGAGGTGGCATCTGAGTAAGAGGATGAGTTAGGACCTCACAAAAATGTGAAATTCCTAGTCGTTGGCTTTGCTTAAAACTTTACTTATCATTCATTTCAAGGAAGCTGAAAGAAATCATCCCTTGCTACTAATAAATTTATGGCAAAGTCCTTGTCTACTAGCTAACAAAAACCATCTGGACCATTTGCAGACAAGAAGAAAGCTCTATAACTTATCATTGTGCACTTCAAAAGAGTACCAGGAACAAGCAAGCTATAAAAGTCAACCTCTCTAAAGTAATTTAGAGGAGATTAACCAAAGCAGCATGGTCTTATAATCAGAAATTAAAATTAACATATACATAAAAACATAACAAACCAATAATGCTAAATATTGTAACAGGAACAAGGATAATATTTGAACTGAATCTTCACAGTCTAAAAAATACCATCACTATTTTCCTTCTGGCTTTCTTTTCTATGGTTTGAAAAGCAAAGCCCCTTAATTTACACTTCATCTTCCACCCATGACAGATTCCCCCAAAAGTGACTTTTTTATAAGTTTCCTGCAGGCTATGGATCAGGACAGTTGGAATTTTTCTTGCATAGTTTTCAGTGATTGCATATTGGCTAACAATTATTTTTTAAATTAAAAAAATCATTTAAAAATATAAACCATAGCAATCTTATTTATACTCTTTCATGAGATCTTCCTAATGCAATATATCAGAAGCCTAACCATATTTTCTCCTAAAGAGAAGATTAATTTCCAGATTATGTAGTGCAACTGGCTAACTTGTAGGAAAGAGACAACACACTAATATGACTTCACCATCCAAATATGGGAAATGTGTTTTGGGTACCCAGTTAATAAAATATATCCATGATCTGCAATGTCCTTCCTGTTTTATATCCAGAAGAACCCCGATTCTAGTTGAAGAGAATGGAATCCGGATCTTGATTCGCCATCTGTGCTATGTGCTTTAACACATCCTTTTTGGTAATGATTCCAAGCAATCGCCTAAAAGACACAATATGAAGGAACAATAAATCTACAATTTAAACAACTTTCCCCAATTTGACACTTGTGTACCTCAGTCTTTTCTAGTGATATCATTAAATAATATGGTATCTTCTCTTCCAGAGATCCAGAGAGAGAGAGAGAGAGAGAGAGAGAGAGAGAAAGAGAGAAGAGAGAGAGAGCATTTTTACCTCTGGGTCTTAGGTTGTGCAATTTCCTTTGATCTAAATATTCATATATATATATATATATATATATATATATATATATATATATATATATATATTTTACCTACCTAACTGCAGTCCAGTTTAAATACGCCCTCTTTCAGAATCTGCACTGACCCTACAAGCCAGCAATCACTCTGCCCTCCTGCCAGCAACAGCATGCTGTATGAAGGCTTCCTCTTAGCTATCTTCCTGTACTACTTGTGTGTTACTTACTGCTTTACCTATAATGCTACATGTTCTCTGAGGGTAGAGAAAGGTCTTACTTCTTTTCACTTTTCCTTAGAGTCCAGCTGAACAGTTTCTTACATGAGTAAGGATTCAGTACATGCTGAACAAACCAGTTAGGGAAAGTCCCCTTACTGATTTAAATCCTACAAGACATCTGTTATACTACTTCAAAGTTTTAAAGGAGGGGAAATTTTTCCATAGTTGCTAGTCAACAAATAGTACGTTCAGAAGAATTCCACCCTTCTCATGAACCTCCCCTCCTTTCCAATTAAAATAGCAGGGCTTTTCTTTTTTTTTTTTTTTTTTTTTTTTTTTTTTTTTTTTTTTACTAGATAAGAACTAGCCCAGGAAAGAAAGAGACTTAGGCTTAGAAGCCAGGAGACTATTTTTTAAAGCCTAGCTCTGCTCTTTTTTTAAACTAAGAGAAGATGATTTATTTGAAGGTAGAGAAAGAGGGGAAAGATAGAGATGATAGATAGCTACTCTGGATGAGTACAGAGCATTCAAAAGCAAAATATTCTTGCTCTATTTTTTAATGAGGGATGTTCGTGTAAATCATTAGATCTCACTGAAACTTGCTTTGTTTGTCCTCCAATAATAAACAAAAAAAAATGAACTTTAAGGATAAAATACAATAGTCTTCTCTTATCCATGATCATGGACCAGAAATGTAGTATAGTACAATAAGCTATTGAGAGAAGCAGAGAGAGACAGACAGACAGACAGACAGAGACAGAGGGAGACAGATAGAGACAGAGACACAGAGAGAGAATATTCATCTAACTTTTATTATATATAGTTATAACTGTTCTATTTTATATTTATTGCTATTAATCTCATTGTACCTGATTTAGTTATCCCGGGTAAGTATGTATAGAAAAGACATTACAGTTTTCAGGTAGCCCATGGTAGTCTTAGAAGCTATCTCCCAACAATAATGGGAGACCATATACATATGCCACTATACTATATACATGTGCCTCTGGCACCATTATCATTTCAGTGCTGCCTGTGCATAACAACACAGCAGTTTCCTTTGTAAGAAAAGAACCATAAAAAAAGAAAGGAACCATAAATGTAAAATACCCATTGATATTTCTCAAACATAGTCATCTTTTTCTACTAATTATGATAGAAAATCACATTAATCTTCATCTCAGAGATTCAAAAGGCCTAAAAGTACTACTAATGTTCACTTAAACAGGGTTTTTCTGTTTCTATATTTTCTCATCTCCAACAGTCCAATTTGCCTCCTCCCAAGAGTCCTCACCCATTGTGTGTAACCAGGCATTGCCGTAGTCCCAGCTTGCGAAAGATATCCACTACGATCTCCATGGGTGTAAGGTCAGTCACAGTGAAAGGGCTGAGATCGAGGATGTTCCGAAGCTTCAGGGTAGGTGGAGTGTATGGTGGCATTGGAGGAGAATGCTCAGTGAAGTAAATTATGGATGTGCTCACAACTCCATCTTGTTTCTTTCGAGCATTTTCTATTTGAACAGAAGGGAAAAAGTTCAAAGTAGAAATGCTAGCTCTACCTTTGTGGCCCTTAACCAATCCCATCTTCTCTCTCTTTCCCCCTACTTCATGCATATTTATTTCATTATCCCCTTTCTGAGTTCTTACCAATTGAAATAATGAGATCTCTTCGAAGGACAAAGCCTACAAGTCTTTGTGACTCCCGGGAAACTACAACTGGGAAGCCACTATATGTGGTTTCACTGATTATGGTCTCTACGTCTTCCACAGTCATGCTGTCCTGAGTAAGGACAGTCAACAAAGGATCATTTCTCCGTGGTTTCATCACATCCATTGCGAGGGTCTTATGTGCAAACTCTTCCTTGGCTTCAAGAAAGGGGTATCCATTGAGACGAATATGGGCATCATAGATACCTTCCCGCCCAAGAGCATCTGCTACCCACTTGCTTGTCATAGCTGCAGCCATCAGTGGAACAATATATTCCAAGCCACCAGTCAGTTCAAACATTATGACAACAAGAGAAACAGTCATCCGAGTCACTCCACCTGTGAAGAAACAGACACAGCCCACTGAAGGCAGATGAAGCAAAGGATTCATTGCAATTATGGGCTTGTCACAGGCCCCACCAGGAAGAGCTTATTTAACAAAACTATCAGCAGAATTAGGTCCCATCTATAACTGTGAGCACCCCAGAGATTGCATTAAAATAAGGTTATAATTGAGATTTAATTTTTAAAATGTCTACAGAAGTATAAGATGCCTTTCTATTCTTGTTTTAATTTGCTTATTACTTTTCCCTAATTATGAAATGCATGCCTATTTCAGAAAATTCAGAAGAGTCATTATTCACAAGCTCACTACCTATAAGTCAGCTGAGTGAAACTTTTGAATGACAAAAGTTTTTTCTATGCAAAACATTTTTTATATAGAGAAGCTCGTGCTAAGTTTAATTCCCCACCATGCTTTCTCCTACTTCATGTTGGGAACACTTTACATTTTGTTACAAATTTATTTAATATATTTAAATATGTTAAACATGAACATCATATTTAATGGCTGTATTATATGAGTGGAATTATTAGCTCCTTACTGTGCAAACTTAGGCTGATTCTAAATTTTTGCTTTTCTGTTGTTATCTTTGTCTAAGTTTCTAATAATCTCCCCACTGTGAAAGTAGAAGAGGCTTTTATAAAGGACTTAACTATAACAGATTCAACAGGAAATGGATGATCATTTTTAAAACTGTGCAGTCAATGGCACTTGACTCTCCTTTTATGTGGAGAGCAGCTCCCTGAAATCAATGCACACACTACTCACCTAGGCAGGCCGCAGCCCCAACCATTGCGTAAAGTCCAGGAGTGATACAATCAGCTCCCTGACTACACCAGCTATTGAAGATGGCCCAGTCATGGTGGTTATAGGCCAGTTGTTCCATTCCTACTCCTAAAAGTCGGCCTGCTATAGCACCAACAGCCATGCTAGGTATAAAGAGGCCAGAAGGGATCTGTAAAGAGAAAGCATAGATGATCAGTGAGAAGTAATGTGACTGCCTAGTGAATGGTAATGGCTGGAAGACTGACCCTTTGCAAAGCAAATAGGCCAACTGACAGTTTAACTATGCACTATGCTAGCAAGTGGCTATAAAGATTTGTGTAACACTACAAGGAATAAAGGCTCTCTAGGATGTACAGGCAAGGACGACTGCAAAGAAGCTTACCCTGATTCAGGATCCATCAAGCAAGAGCCTGAACTCTCCAGACCAACACAGAACTGGAGGCAGAACTTAGGCCTTTCCCAAAGAAAAAGGAAAATAGATAGATTTTCTTAAATATGCAGACATTTCTCCCAATTTTGAGCTCTATCACTGGCAACTACCCTTTATTGACTACAATGTTCAATGCTGGATGCTCTACACTGACAATTTTATGGATTCATTATAACTACCCTAGGAAATAGGCATTATTATTCCCAAATAACAAAGAACCTAAAGTTTAGAGAGGTTAAGACATGGACCCAAGGTCAAGATTTAGTGAACTGAGATTTAACTGAAATGCTCAGAACTCTACTCATATATTGAATTCTAATGCACTGCACACACAAAAAGAACAGCATATGAGGTTCCAGTCTATTGTTCTACTGTATAAAGAAAGGTTAAGGGGGATACCCACTCAGGCAACCCTCCTGTCCTTCTCTCAGACAGGGGCTTTCTTTCTCTCAATAAATATATTCTGCTCATAACAAAAAAAAGAAGGGTTAAATGATTTTTTTGGGGGGGAGCAGAACCGGAGATTGAACTGAGGCCCTTGCGCTTGCCAGGGAAGTGTTTATTCTACTGAGCTATCTCTCTGGCCCCTAAATGAATAAAATTTAAATGAGATAGCAAGTTGCACACTTAACCAAAAAATGGAGGCTTCATTTATCTCTTTGCTCTTGTGAATTCTAGGATATTTTTAATATTCTGTACTAAGAGGGAAATGATGGTATGGATAATCTAAACTGTAGAAATATTGTTTAATTCTGGAAGGCATTTGAATTTGTTGTTTTAACAGTGCACAAATGTCCTTTAAATAAAGCAATGAAGCTGCAAAGGGAACTATAACTCAAGAAACACTGCAAAGCTTTTCAGTTTTGTCCTCTACCTATGCTGAAGGAAAAATGACCTGGTCTCAGAGAGCACACATTGTCTACACTGAGTTGCTCTCTCTTACTTTGATTTGAATCTCAGTTTCCCTAGGCAATAAGGGAAATAACAGATCAGATGTGTGTTAATAAAAGAAACAAACAAAACCTAGAATAAAGGAGGGAAAAAATTTAATAATTTTTCCTTTTTAGTTACTACTGATACATGAAAATGGCAACAGGTACTAAAAGTAAAACTTACCAGCCCTATGTGTGTTTTCTTTAGTTGACACATAATAACTAGACATATTTATGGATGTGGTGTGATATTTCAATACATGTACACAATGTATGTTGATCAAGTCAGAATAATTAGCATATATATTACCTTGAACTTCTTTGTGTTGGAAATCTTCAAACTCCTAAACTCTATTTTGAAATACACAATAAATTACAACTACAGCCACCCTGCTGTGTTACAGAAGAGTAGAATTTAATCCTCCTAACTATATTTTGTAGACATTAATCAATCTTTCTCTGTCTCTTTCTCCCTACTACCCTTCCCAGCCACTACTATAGGAATCATTATTCTACTCTGTACATCTATGAAATCAACTTCCATTTTTTAGCTTCTGTATCCCAGAAGAGAATACACTGTTATCTGCTTTTGATAGTTTAAATATTATAGCATTATCCTATGAAATTATTCCCACTGGTTGACAACTAAGCACTGATTTCAACTGTAAAACATAGTCTTAGGTATATATCAGGTTGTATCACATGAAACTGAGGTCAAAGTGATTAAATATTAGCAACTTCATGAGATTCAGATTATAATTATGTTTAAATAATAAACTTTAAAGTCATTCTGTAAGGACTGAAACTATTGTTAGATATGTTTTTGATACAAGAGCCACTGGAATAAACAGGTCACCATCCTTTTTGAAGGGCAAAATGGTTTCCACAGAAAAGAAAGAAACATTTCTTCTTCAAATCTCAACACTGAGGCTTACATTTGATCTCAAGCTAAGCTTGGACAATTTGAGACAGAGGTGCAATTGTCTATGAGGTTATAAGAACAAGTCAGGGCTAAGAGGGTTTGAGGGAAATCATGTTGGGGAAGCTAAAAGCACCGTACCACATGAGCTATTAGGATTATAGTATACCTTGCCTTTGCTCTTTCTTCAAAACCCACAGCCACAAATACAGGTACTGAGTATCAAGAGAGTTCCTCACCTTCATGCCAAAGGTGAATATTGTAATGACAATTTTCAGTATTAGTGTCAAAGCCAGCTGCCACATGGCACTATAGACTCCGGGGCCAGCAGGTCTGTCAGGCAGTTCACCACTCTTGCTTGTGTTGAAACGGTTCTCATAGTCACAAAGTTTGGAAGAGTCCAGAAGGCCACAGTCATTGAACAACTCAGAAATGAGTTCACTTGTGCTCATCCGGGTATATTCATTGGGGAAAGCCAAGATGGCAGTGATGGCTGTCACAATGAGTACCTCTATGACAGGATACTTGCCCAATTGAGTGGTCTTTCGCTTCCGACACCATGCAATATTTGTGCGGATAAACAGAGCTCCCCATAGACCACCAAATATTCCCAGAAGAATGAATGGTACAAGCTCGAAGAGATGCCATGGGGTGTGAAACTCCACATAAAATAGCACTAGGCGACTGTTCCCAAATGGATTGATGGAACGTAGAGTAAATGCTGCCACTAGGGCAGCAAAGAATGAACGCCACAAAGTTTTGAGGGGAAAATAGTAGCTGACCTATAAGAAAGAAGGTGAAAAAGCAAACTCGGTCAATATACAAAACTGCTTCAGGTGGAAAACTGGTAATGCTGGCATTTGAGGTGAGGATAAAAACTGGCCAGGAATTTCTGATCACATGGTAAAGCCCTGAGTTGGGCAGTGCTCTCAGAGACTGCAATGAATCTAGATATTGACTTAAATTCCTCACATTAAAACACACATACACACTACTGAGAAATCAGAAGTCATTACCTCTTCCAGGCTAAATAATACTCCACCAATAGGAGCCCCAAAGGCTACCGATACACCAGCAGCTGCTGCAGCTGACAAGACCTACAATCCAAAATGCAAAATTAGTGACAGAATAATACTACTTTCCCAAATTCAATTGAATTTGTAATAGGAACATTCCTAGTTACTAAATACTTTCATAAAAAATCTTTACATGTTCCACAACCCCAAAATAAAGTTCAATCTCTAGTTATTCTGAGAATAAACACTGTATCTCAGATGATGACCACAAGACATGGTTCATATGCTTAAATGGTGAACAGGGCACTCTCCATCATAAAGAGGGCTCTTTCCTTGTGGGTTAGGCATGTGCTTCATTCTACATTATGTCCCACTCAATCACAATAGTCCCACTTCAGAAACTGAATTTGAGCTTGGAGGCCTATTTATTCCTCATCTAAAGTACTCACAGTATGTATCTAAAGAGAAACTTGCAAATGAATGTTGTGAAATGACATGTTAAAGAAGATTACAGTGACACAAAACTGAGAGTAATGATTGGTTCACAGCCATTTAGGGACTGTACTACTCATACAATTTGTACTCAAATTTTTCTTTACTATGTGCCCAACACATAGCTGGTAACCTGTGGAAACAATAAAGGGAAACAACCAGAGGTTTAAAGGATGAGAAGACCTAAACAAGATAAGGTATGACAAGCAAAGGTGTCAGAAGAAAGAAGAATCTAAGACTGGGAAGGAGGTATTAATAAATATGGGAAGAAAATAAATGATATTTAGAGGGTGCGACCTCAGTATGCAGGCAAGCATGTGCATGTAAAATGTACAGAACTAACTCTGGTGATAGAAAACAAACAAGAATTACTTGAAGAGCTCAAGATTTTTTTTTCTCCCCTTGGATTCTGTTGCTATGGAGAGACAAATGATTTGGAGGGTGAGGAAATATGTTAAGGAGAAAGTTAAACAGAATTAAGAACACTGAAGCATAAAATGGTTCTAGGAAAAATAAGTAAACAGGTTTCTTTGGGGATATAAGGGGGGCCCAAGAAAATGAAGGGGAGAGATGAGTGAGATCTCTAATGCTGGTTGTGGAGACTACAAAATGTATAGCTAACATGGCTTTCATATGAGGATGAGGACAGCCATCGTGCAAGTTGAGAAAGGAATTTGTTTACTATGTTCAGAATGAATGAGAGGGGAGATGAAAGAACTGGGTTGCTGGGTATGCTTTAGCTTTATGCTATAGCATGGAATCCATCTATGCTTTTGTTAAACGTTTGCTCTCAACTATCTGCCTACTTTACCAAAACCACCTGAGCACAAAAGAGTTGCCACCAATGGTGCAAACAATAAGAAAAATAAAAATCTGAATAAGCAATAGGGAATAAACTTAAGATTCAAATATTCATGAGTCAAGTCAAAGAAATATACAACATCTGCACAGAGAAATAGGCAAATCAAATTCCTCTCACTATATAAAGAACAATTTGAACAAAAATGCCACTTTCATGGAAGTTGTAACCTCTATCCATGCAAAGCCAGCAATAACCAATGCTTCACTCTTGCCTATTAAAACATCTTTTTCCATTCTCTCACTTCTGTAAGTTGTTCCCATTTAACAACCTCCACAATTTGTTTACACAGGCTTATGTCCCTGTACCAGTAGTTAAACAATCTACTCACATGTCTATGTCATCCCTTCTAGCTTTTCTCTCCTTTCTGTGCCAGAAAATCCCCCACTGAACTGTCAAAATTTACTCCATATTTGAAATTTCAATAAGTTTCTAGTTTCCTCCTGAGTTTTATTGTAAATCTTTTTTGTTTTCAGAAGAAATCATGAGATTCAAATTTTGTGAAAAATCTTTTTGAATGAAATCACCTTGTTCTTGACCCATTCCATATATGATTTCTTTGTTATTCAAGAGTAGTAAAGCCAATCCATTATTTTCTTAAATCCAAATTATAGTAGAACAAAAATAACTAATAAGTTGGACAACTTTTTAAAAATGGTCTTCCCATGCAAAATAACATAGTAACAATTACATAATTTTTCTGGCAGAACTGGGAATTGAACTCAAACCCTGTACTGACCAGGCAAGCACTTATTCTACTAAGCCATCTCCCGACCCCACAACTATATAAATTTGAGAACAACTACAGAGATACAGTGATAGGACTAATTTACCTAACTGAGACAGGAAGTAGTGATCCAATATAGTGAGAAATTTGTCTAAGTGTAGTATTAGGCAGAAATAAAAGATGAAGAAGCTGGCCTCTGGAATATACATTTAATTTATATTTATTCTTCTTTAAGAATGAACTTTTTAAAAATCTATTTTGTAACTTCTTTTGTAATAGAATCAATACACACTTGTACAGAAATATATACAATACAAAGTTAAAGTCCTTACTTCTCCTTATATTATCTGTCTTACAAGAAGTAGATGTTTTTAGAAGTTTGGGGTTAAGATATCTTTCAAGACATATTTTTTTAACTTTTATTTATTTTTTTTATTTTATTGAACTACAAATGTCAATCAGACAGTTTCAAGACACCTTAACAAGACAGATTCAATAAATTAATACATTGCAAACTGTTTTCATAGTGTTTTGGTATTGTACAAGGTGCATACATGATATTATATTTACAGATATTATTTTAGCAGATATCTCTTATCAGTGAATTAAGAGTGTAGCTGCTTACTTAACTTATTTTTTATACCTGTATTATATCAAAAATTCAATAATTATTTTCCTAGTGGATGACCGTAGTACTAGAAGCCGACATAATATCCTGTCCAACCACCATTAGTGCAGATTTTGCCTCTCATAGAATTATGTAGAAGCACAGCGTTATCTATCCCAACTGTACTATGTATACACACACATCATGATTTTTTCTTTCTACACCCCTTCCTTTGTCTACACCTGTCAAAGGTGGGCACTCCATTTTCATTCAACTAACTTAGGTGCTTGAACTCGACACCACAATCCAACACAGTCCAGCATTCTACAACAACAGTGAGTTATTCAAAGAAATTGTCGACCATAGCCATTTACAGCTCAGCTTAATATTATGGCCCCGCGATGTATACTTCATTTTTATACTTTTCTGCTGGATGGTTAAGACCTAGATAGATCAAGACTTATATACCAACACATGAACTTTATATTTCCTATGTGGTCAGTGAAGTCCCCTTCAAGACATATTTTTTAAGTGCATAGATGATATACTTCTTCAAAAAATTAACAGTGCAATGTCACCAACATGCCATGCGAGTATCTATAGGACTATCTCATTCTTTTTAATTGTTGCATAGTATTCTAAAGTATAAATAGAATATTGCTTACTTGGTAGCTGCCTTACAGATGAGCATTTTGGTAGTTTCAGATTTTCACTGTTAACAAACACTGCACTGACTATCCCCAGACAATAGTATGTACATACATGCTAGAATGGCTGTAGGAGAAATTCCTGCAAGTGGACATGCTAAGTCAAAGGGCCCTTGCACTCACAGTGATAGAGTCCCCAACTCCCACCACTGAGACTGTAACATTTATGCTTTCATGCAAAAGGAAACTACTAAGGCCAGTTGCCATTACCTCTCTGCGCTTGGCTTCATTCTTCCTGTATTTGTTGAAGCAGTGGCACAGGATGTTCCCACAACAGCAAGCCACGTGCACTAGGGGGCCCTCTTTACCCAGGCTCAAGCCAGATGACACTGCCAGCACCAAGGTGATGGTTTTGATAACCAGGGTCCACTTACCCAAATAGCCTCTAATAATGAAACCGCTTAAGATAGTTTTTATCTGCAGGTCAAACACAAAGATATAGACTATAAAAGTAAACAAGGTTAGGAAGCAAAATTCTTACCTACATATGTGTTTTTTGCTGTTGTTGTTTTTGTTTTTGGTGGAACCCGGGATTGAACTCAGGCCCTTGCGCTTGCCAGGGAAGCGCTTATTCCACTGAGCCATCTCCTCGGCCCCACAAAATTTTATTTTATTTGGTTATTTATTTTTGGTGGGACTGGGGATTGAATTCAGGCCCTTGCACTTGCCAGGCAAGTGCTTATTCTTCTGAGCCATCTTCCCAGCCCCAGGAAGCAAAATTCTGAACTTCATTACTGAATCTTTGGACAAGTGATATACATTTGGAGAGGCAACCCAGAAGCCAAAGCCAGAATTTTTCTTCAAGCTTTCATGTACCTTTTTGGGTAGGGCGGCTGAGGGGAGCCATGTGATAGCTGTAACAGTGTTTAGATGGAGGGAGCAAGGCACACAGGCAAGTATAGGTGCTTCCTTAGTTTATAAATTGGTGGCCTAGGAGTCATGCTCCAAAAGGGCAAGGTCAGTGTTCCTGAAACAACTTGAAACATTAGCTATAGCTTTGCTCAACTCCCAAAGGAATGTGGGACTATGCCTGAGTTAGGAAACAAAGGGGGAGTCATTGTTACCCTGGAAACCTAAAGTCTGAGTGCTTTCATTCACTGTCAAGCAATCTAAACCAAAAGCAGGGGCTGGGGAGATAGCTCAGTATAATAAGCGCTTGCCTGGCAAGCATAAGGCCCTGAGTCCAATCCCTAGTACCACAAAATAAAGAAATAAACAAACAAACAAACCAAAAGTAGTTAGAAATAGTTTTATTCACCATTAACTCCTCCCACACTAAATCAGGTAACTCAGGCTGACAAGAGACTTGAAGGAAGACATTGAGATTTCAAGGCCTCAGGAACTCAAATCCTGTTGAAGTATTATTGGTTTCAGTTTTTGGTCTTTTGACCCAGAATTATTTCACTACATTGCTCAAACTGGTCCTGAACTTGTGAGCTCAAATGTTTCTCCTGCCTCAGCCTCCCAGGTAGTTGACAGTACAGGCCAATGACACCAAATCTATCTAACTCTGTTTAATATCTATCGAACTGCCAGGGATAGTGGTCTACCCCTGGAATCTCTGTGATTTGAGAGCCTGAGGCAGGAGGACAAGTTCAAGCCCAGACTAAGCAACTTTGAGACATCATGTCTCAAAACAAAATTTTTAAAAAGCTTGGGCGTGTATCTCAGTGCAAAGACCCAGCACTACAAAAACCAATTGGGGTATATGCTGGAATATACATTAACATATTTTAACCAGGAAAGATTCATGTTATAAACATTTGGAAACCATTTAAACAAACTTACCTCAGGGATTCCAGAGCCACAGGCATAAGGTGCAAAGGCCTTAACAAGAGATACAGCAAGGAAGGCAAATAGAAGAGCCCAGAGGACATACATGACATAGTTGACTATGTAGGCAAAGGCTCCCTGGAATGAGGGGAAAAAAAAACAGAAAAGATTATTTTAGCCTACACTGGCTCCCTGAGGCACATAGGTCTACTGAGTAATGATTTTTCCAGGAGAGAAAGTCAGAAAGACAATGATCAACATTAAATTGCTCAAATTTTTTTTCCTGATTGTCCAATAAAACAACTACTAAAACACTTGTCACGTCACTTAGTGCTGAAAATGACATGCTCTGCTATACTCAAAGGAAATTTACAATGAGTTCTAATAATGGACATGGAGGAAGACCCAACTGGAGATCCTGAAACAAGATTCATTTTGATGTGAGTGCTTTGATAGGTTTTGTAGTCAAATATATAAGACTCTGTATCAATCTTAACAAGGGTTTAACAGTGTCCTCCCCTGCCACAAAGGCTGAAACTTTGTTGCACAATGAAACTGAGAAGCAGATTCAAAGATTTTCTACTCCAAAAAAAAAGTTTTATTACATTCAACCCTGGCTATCTTGGTGTTCAACTGTCATAGAAGGTGATAGTCACTAAAGCTCCTAAATATTTTGTATTTTTAAATTATGTTTATTATAGATAACATGATGTTTTTGTTTTGCTTTGTTTTATTTTGTCTTTGGTACTAGGGATAGAACCCAGGGCCTCCTGCAGACTAGAGCACACACTTTACCACTGAGCTACATCCCTAGTCCTCATGTTCTGATACATATTTACATAAGAAAATGATTACTACAGATTTACATTATCTATCACCTTCCAGTTGCCTTTTTTTTTTTTTTTTGCAGAACCGGGGATTGAACTCAGGCCCTTGCACTTGCCAGGGAACCGCTTAATCTACTGAGCCATCTCCCTGGCCCTGCCTTTCTTTATATGTATGATATGTACTTAAAATCTATTCTCTTAGCCAACTTGCAATATACAATATTAACCATAGTCTTTGTGTGGCATATTAGATTTATTTCATCCTACCTAACTACAGATTTATAGCTTTGGTCTGTTTTTCTGCATTTTCTCCCCTCCCTGTTGCTAGTAATCATCAGCTTACCTTCTATGGATTTAAATTGTTTTAAGATTGTGCATATAATGATTATATATTTGAGAGAATTTTGCTACCACGGGTACAGCAACAAGTGCTATGAGTAGAGAGTTTTTAGGCCCTGATGATGGTAGATATTGCAAAGAATAAAAGGGCAATAACCTTTTTGGGGAACACTGAAGACAGAATCCAGGGTGTCATGCAAGGTAGGCAAGTAATAAACTGCTAAATTACATGCCAAGCCTCCCCTTTTTTTAAATGTAGAGATCATATTTTTGAGACTATGTCCCTGCAATAATGAAGTGTGCCACAAGAAAATCTGGTTTTGACCACTACTAAAATATTCATCAACAATAAAGAGCTGGTAAATAGCCATACCAATTTTGAATACTAGGAAGTTATACTTTCTGGTAAAAATAGTAGGAGTTGAAATTTATTTAAATTACATGGTATGCAAAACTCAATAGATTTTCTATGACTGCAAGCCCATCATTCTGGGAGGCTGAGGCAGGAGCATCATAAGTTCAGCTTTAACTTATCATAAGTTCAGGTCAGCCTGAACTATGTACATAGCAAGATGTTGTCTCAATAAATAACAATAACAAAAACAGTCAGGGCCGGGGAAATGGCTCAGTGGAATAAGCACTTCCCTGGCAAGTGCAACAGCCTGAGTTCAATCCTTGATTCCATAAAGAAGTCAAAAAATAAGTTCAAGCCCAGTTTGAGTAACATAACAATTCAGTGAGGGCCTGTGAAATAGGCTGGGGGTATTGCACAGTGCAAGGGCCCTGCATTCAATCTTGAGCACCACCAAAGAAGTAATAACTTTTCTTTCTTTTTTGGGGAGGGGGTGAGGGTTTGAGACAGAGTCTCAATATGTAGCTCAAGGTGGCCTCAAACTCACAGTAATCCTTCCTGCCTCAACCTATCTAATGCTAGGATCACAGGCATGTATCACTATACCCAGATTAATTTTTCATTTTTGAAACCACTATTAAGCACTATAAAAATAATCCCCTGAGCTATAAAAGAACAAGAATACTCAGTATTTTTTCTGAGCTGTAAGTTTTATGCAGGTTTTCTATGATTTCATTCCTCAATGACACAGACATCTGCTCTCTCTTTATCTTTAAAATGTAGCCTGGAGCAAGAAGATTCCAGAGGGAATAAACAGAGAAAGGGAGTAGAAGAGAAAGGAAAACTGGCCAAAGACAGAAAACAAGAAGCCAAATTCTTGGCAACAGAAGGCTTCTTAAACTTCTGAAAATTCTTTTCCCAGGCAAGGTCTTGGGGAATAAGGTTTGTGGATTGTAGCCATGCTAATTTCCTGTACAATCCTTATGCAAGTGTTACTGTTGAGAAAGCGTCAGTGAAAGGTATAGCAGACTCTTATAGTTGTTTTAACACTTCTTATTAATATATAATGATTTTAAGTGTTCTAAAAAAAAGCAAGTGACACCTACATACATGCACACCTGCACAGATGTATGCTCTCACCCCAAGTTTTAGGATTCTCAAACTTTTGTATCCCAATTTCTCCTAATCTGGGAGGATAAACAAAAGACATCAGTTAAGGGGCGGTAATAACATGAGAACACAGCTATAACAGACATCTTATGTTTTCTTCTTCACAAATATGGAAATTTTACATTCCATTTTTATGACTGCTTAATTTGTTTTTTAACAAAATTTTATACTCCAAATAGAAAACCTGATGCTCTAGAAAGGCAAGTAAGATTCATCCTACAGTTTTATCTATCTCAGGGCACTGCCCATAACCACATTTGAGAAGCACAGAATGAAATCCTCACAAATATGCACCCATATACACTATATACAATACCTTACAGTTTAACTCCTTCCCTGAGCAAATACATTATTTGTATACTCACATTTATATATAAACTGTGCTTCCGATTTTATTATTTTCCTGCCCTCCTTTCCCCTCAACTGATTTTGTGTGGGTGAATGAGCATGTGAGTGCATGAGTGTGTGCATGTACACACATGTGCACCACTCTAAATTGTTTGGAAACTAAGGTGGATAATGAAAATTTTTAATTTATTTTTAATTTGCACATATTAGCTATGTTTTTGTGAGGTACAACGTGATAATTTTATGCATACACCATGTGTAGTGATCAAATCAAGGTAATCTGCACATCTATCTCATTAAATATTTATCACTTTTTTGCTTGGAACTCTCAATTGCCTCTCTTTTAATTTTTTATAGATACAAAAGAAGCTGAAAGCCCAAGATACATGCTGTACATGCCTGTAATCCCAGCACTTGGGAATCTGAGGCAGGAGAATCTTTGTGAGTTTGAGATCAGTCTGAGCTACAAAGTGAGCTCAAGGCCAGCCTAAACTACATAGCAAAACTCTATCTCAAAAAGACATAAAAAAGAACTTGATAAATCATCTTCCTGTGCTGTAGAACACTGAAAATTACTCTTCCTTTCTTTTTCTTTTTTTTTTTTTT
>PVKA01020908.1:0-39514 GCA_004027165.1 Ctenomys sociabilis | reverse complement strand
GGCATCCACTTCAGTATAAATGCTTCAAACTTATCATTCTTAATAGCTGAGTAATACTCCATTATATAGAAATACCACATCTTTTTCAACCATTCCTCATGTGATGGACATCTTGGTTGTTTCCAAGATTTTGCTATCACACATTGTGCTGCTATAAACATAGGGATACATATATCTCTATGATACAATGTATCCAAATTCTTTGGGAAAATTCCCAGTAGGGGGATAGCTGGCATGAATGGGATTTCTAGTCATATTCTTTTGAGGAGTCTCCATACTGACTTCCACAATGGTTGTACTAGTCTTCATTCCCACCAGCAGTGGAGAAGTGTTCCCTTTTCCCCACAACCTCTCCAAAATTTGTTGTTGGTTGATTTCCTTATGATAGCCACTCTTTCTGGAGTGAGATGATATCTCAGTGTTGCTTTTACTTGCATTTCACGAATGGCTAGCGATGTGGAGCATTTTTTCATATATTTGTTCGCTTCGTTAATTTCATCCTCTGAGAAATGTGTATTCATCTCAAATGCCAATTTCTGAATTGGGTCTTTAAATTTGAGGGCCCTGTTATACCTTAGTTCTTTATAAATTCTAGACAGTAGACCTCTGTCTGATTGCTTATTAGTTAGGATTTTTCAATTTTTTGTGGGTTGTATTTTCACTCTGTTGACAATTTCTTTCGACATGAAGAAGCTCTTTAAGAAAAGTTGATCCCATTTGTTGATTCTTTAAAGAGCTTCCCGTGCGAATATACGTTTGTTCATGAACACCTTACCTACCCCTATGTCTTCAAGATTTCCTCCTAATTTCTCTTCCAGGAGATCGAGTGTTTCTGTTTTAACGTTTAGATCTTTAATCCATTTTGACTTTAAATTAGTGCATGGTGATAGAGCTGGGTCAAGTTTTAGTTTTCAGCATGTAGAAAGCCATGTTTTCTAGCACCATTTGTTAAAGAGGCTATCTTTCTTCCAGTGAGCTTGTGTAGCCCCTTTGTCGAAGATAATATGGCTGAGTGTTTTCGTAGATGCCTCTGCATATTCTAATCTATTCCACTGATTCTCAGGTCTATTTTGTTGCCAATACCATGTTGATCTGATCATAGTGGCTTTGTAGTATAATTTCAAATCAGGAATTGTGATGCCTCCTGCCTTGTCTTGATTGGCCAAGATTGCCTTTGCTATTCTAGGTTGTTTGTGGTTCCAAATAAATTTTAGGATTGATTTCTCTATATCTGGGAGGTATGTTGGTGGCAGTTTTGTTAGGGATTGCATTAAATCTGTACAGCAGTTTTGGGAGTATGGCCATCTTCACGATGTTGGATCTTCCTATCCAGGAGCATGGAATATCTTTCCATTTTCTGAAATCCTCCATAATCTCTTTTCTTAGGGTGTTGTAATTTTCCGTGAAAAGATCTTTGACTTCCTTGGTTAAGTGAATCACAAGGTATTTCATTTTCCATGGTGCTATTGTGAAAGGTATTGTTTCTATAGTTTCCCTTTCAGTGTGTTTGTTATCTGTATAGAGGAATGCTATTGACTTCTGCGTATTGATTTTGTATTCTGCTATGCTACTGAATTACCTATCAGTTCTAGTAGTTTCTTGGTGGAATTTTTGGGGTCTTCCAAGTAAAGTATCACGTCATCTACAAATAGTGATAATTTAACTTCTTCTTTTCGTATTCTTATTCCCTTTATTTCTCCCTCTTTTCTAATGGCTGTTACTAAGCATTCCAACACTATATTGAATAGGAGGGGCGATAGAGGCACCCTGTCTTGTACCTGATTTAAGAGTAAAACATTTCAGGTTTTCCCCATTTAGGATTATATGAGCTTTTGGGCTGTCATAGATGTCTTTTTTCAAGTAAAGATAGAGTCCATCTATTCCAATTTTCTGTAGGACCTTGAACATGAATGAGTGTTGGACTTTGTCAAAGGCTTTCTCTGCATCAATTGAGATGTTCATGTGGTTTTTAGATTTCAGTCTGTTAATATAGTGTATTATATTTATAGATTTTCGAATATTGAACCATCCTTGCATCCCTGGGATGAATCCCACCTGGTCATGGTGTATGATCTTCTTGATGATTTGCTGTATTCTATTTGCCAGGAATTTGTTGAGTATTTTTGCGTCTATGTTCATGAGGGAGATTGGGCTGTAGTTCGCATTTTTGGTTGCGTCTTTACCTGCTTTTGGAATGAGTATTATACTTGCCTCCAGAAATGATTTTGGGAGGACTTTTTCCTTTTCAACTTCGTGGAAGAGTTTGTGGAGAGTGGGGATTATATCTTCAATGAACTTCTTGTAGAATTCAGCTGTGAATCCATCAGACCCTGGACATTTCTTTGTCGGTAGGCTTTTTATTACATTTCGGATTTCATTGGCTGTTATCGGCTTATTGAGAGTTGTAATATCTTCTTGATTCAGTTTTGGTAATTTGTACCTTTCGAGGAATCTGTCCATTTCTTCTGTGTGTTCTATTCTGTGAGCATAAAGATTCTCGAAGTAACTATTAATAATCTTCTGAATTTCTGCTGGGTCTGTGGTGATTTCACCCTTTTCATTCCTTATCGCTTGTACTTGAATTTTTTTTTGCCTCTTTTTGAAGAGGTTGGCAAGAGGCTTATCAACTTTATTTAGTTTTTCAAAGAACAAGCTTTTTGTTTTGTGGATTCTTTGAACTGTATTTTTCAATCTCAACTGAGTTAATTTCTCCTCTAATCTTTATGATTTCTTCCCGTCTTTGCGCTCTGGGTTTTCTTTTCTCGTCTTTTTGTAGTTGTCAGAGGTGCAACATTAAGGTGCTAATTTGTTCCCTTTCCATTTTCCTAATGTGTGAGTTTATAGCTATTATTTTCCCTCTAAGAACTGCTTTCATCACATCCAATAAATTCCAGTAAGTTGTACTTGAATTTTCATTAAATTGTAGATATTGCTGAATTTCTTGTTGAATTTCTTCTATGACCCATTGATTGCTGAGTAGGGTTTTGTTTGGTTTCCATGAATTTAGCGGGTTTTCTAGTTTCTTTTGTCATTTATTTCCAACTTCATTGCATTGTGGTCACATAGTATGCATGGAATAATTTCTATTTTCTTGCATATACTTAGGCAGGACCTCTGGACTAGTATGTGGTCTATTTTGGAAAATGACCCATGTGCAGCTGAAAAAAATGTGTATTCAGCTGTGGTTGGGTGGAACACTCTGTATATGTCCACCAGGTCCATTTCTTCCAAGCTCTTGTTCAGTTCTGCTACTTCTTTGCTAATTTTTTGTCTGGTTGAACTATCTTTTTGAGATAAGGGTGTGTTAAGATCTCCTATTAAGATTGTGTTCTTAGACATTAAGTTTTTCATGTCCCTCAAGATTTTTCTTATATAGTTGGGTGCTCCTGTGTTTAGTGCATAGGTATTTATGAGTGTTACTTCTTGCTCTTGAATTTTTCCCCTGAACAATATACAGTGGCCTTCTTTGTGTCGTTTGATCATTCTTGGTTTGAAGTTGAGACTGTCTGAGAACAGAATTGCTACTCCTGCTTTTTTCTGAGGTGCTGGGGCATGTAATATTGTCTTCCATCCTTTGACTTTGAGCCTATGAATGTCCTTTTGTATTAATTGTGTTTCTTGTATTCAGCATATTGTTGGATTTTGTTTCCTAATCCACTGTGCCAGTCTATTTCTCTTAATTGGAGAATTGAGTCCGTTTACATTGATGGTTATAATTGAAATCTGCGGACTTATGTTTGTCATGGTATTAACTGGTATTGTTTACTCCTTTGCAACCTGTGTTTAATTGACTGTCCTGTTTAGTGGGTTCCTTCCATTCTCTTGCATGGAGTTCTGGTCATTGTAGTCTCTCTCTAGAACCTCTTTCAGCAGCCTGTGAAGGGATGGCTTTGTCATCATGAAATTCTTTAGTTGTTCTTTGTCGTGGAAGTATTTCACTTCTCCATCAAACTTGAAAGAGGGTTTTGCAGGGTATAGTAGTCTGGGCTGGAATTTGTTTTCGTGTAGGGCTTGAAGAACTCTGCTCCATGCTCTCCTTCCCTTCATTGTTTGTGTAGAGAAGTCGGCTGTAATTCTGATGGGTTTTCCTTTGAATGTGAGCTCCTTCTCTCTAGCAGCTTTCAGTATATTATTTTTGTGTTGGATTTCTGCGATCTTAACTATTATATGTCTTGGTGTGTTTCTACTTGGGTTGAAGTTATTTGGTGTTCTGTATGCTTTGGTGACCTGAATGTTGGATTGTCTCCTCATATTTGGGAAGTTTTCTGCTATTATTTCTTCCCAAATTCTTTTTATGTCATTTGTATTGACTCCTTCATTCTCGTTGATACCAATTATTCTCACATTGTTCATTCTGGCGTCATCCTGCAGGTGATGGATTATTTTTTCCTGCATTCTTGTTGTTTTTAAGAGATCCTTTTTCACCTTTTCACTAGCTGCTCCGGCATCTTCAAGATCTGAAACTCTGTCTTCGCTTTCACTCAGATGGTTTTGTAAACTCATGATTGCTATTTTTAGTTCTTCTATATCTCTTTGACTGTGTTTCGTGTGTTCTACTTCTTTTCTGTCTTGCTCATTCAAGGAATCCATCATATTTCTGATCGCCTCAATTTTTTTATCCATGTCTTCTTTACAGGTAGTTATTAATTCCTTTTCTGCTGTGTTTCTCCCAGGTTGGATTTCCTGTGTATATTTCTGGACTTGTTTCAGTATTTCAGATTCTATGACTTCAAAAAGTTCTTTTTTGATTTCAGAACTTAGTTCTGCTTTGAGTTCCTCATGATCTTTCTGTTGTTGTTTCTTTGCTTCAGATGCTGCTAATTCATATATATCAGTTGGAATAGTGCTCTCTGCACTTGTTCTGGGTGAGCATCGTTTTTGCACATAATATTTCTGGAATTCATTCTTTATTTCACATGCTATGTATTCAAATCTTTCTTTTTTAAATTGGGGAATTATTTCTCCTTTTATTTCCTCTATAGCTTTCTGCTGTTGTTCCTTTGCTGCTGTATCTGTTACTTCATTCGTTAACTGAGCTAGTGTCCTCTGCCCTTCCTGAAGGACTCGAGGTCTGGGATTGCATTTTTCCCCTTCTCTTTGTCATTTTGTATCGCATTGATCTTTGACCTTTGGTGTAGAGCTTTGGTGCAGCTATAACCTTAGCTTGTTATGAGATTTGGGTGCCAGTCTATTAAGTTTGAGATTTTCCAGTTATGCCTATCCTGGTTCTAGCTGTTGTGTTCAGTTCCTTACTTGCTGCAGCTCCTTTGGTTCCCCTCTGTTGGTTCCCGGGGTCAGCCCTCCTGTGTCAGACAGGGCATTCCCCAGGTGCGTGAGCCTGGGCTTTGTTGGGTCTTCTGGGCTCACAAAAGGATAGTGGATGATCTTCTTCACTGAGTAGTCTGTACTGAGCCAGCCAGCTTGTGCTGTGTCCTGGTCTACAGGCCGTAACCCAAGAACGCTGGGAAAGGTCCCTCTGGTGCAGTGGGCCTGAAGCCCTCACTCACAGGCCAGGCTGTGCTGGGTTTCGGTTCATAGTGTGGGACCGTGGATTGCTGAGAAATGTCCCTGCGGTTTGGCAGGCTTGGAGTTCTCCCTCCAGGCTGACTTGCACTGGGTCTGGGGCTGTGGGGTGGGAGCAGTAATCACCTGGAAGTGTTTCTCTGGCACAGTGTGCCTGGAGCTGTCACTGGGCCACGGGAGGTGACAGGCAGCTTAATCCCTGGGAAATGTATCTCAGACACGACGGGCCTGAGGTTCTACACTCACTGACCTTTGATGCCCAGAGAATCGGGGAAATTACCACTCAATCAGTGGGCTTTAGGTCAGGGGATCCGGGGAGGTGTTGGTGAGTGGGTCCTGAGGTTTCAGGCCAGTCACTGGCTTAGAGGGTTTGGGGACAGGAATCTGCGTAGCGTGTGTGGGAAGAAGCCAAAGGCTCTCCCTCAGACTCACCACACTCTCACTGATCTGGGAAGCCTGGTGAGTCCTGTAAATTCGCTCTCGCTGGGAGAGCTTGGCGTGGGATCCAGGAGGCTGCTGGAGTCAGGCACTGTCTCTGGCCATTCTCAGGGGCTGGGCGGGCGCAAGCGGATGGAGCAAGATGGCGGAGTCGGCCGCACTGTCTCTGGCCGGTCTCGGGCTGGGCGGGTGCGGGCGTGATGGAGCAGGATGGCGGAGTCGGCCTCGCTGTCTCTGGCCTGTCTCAGGGGCTGGTCGGGCCTGTATATTGTTATCATCTCCGTGGTTATCCATAGTACAAGAAGCAGAAAGGATATCTGCAGTTTTCATTTTTTAACTTATCTTTCGGGGGACATCCCAAATAGGGAAATCGATCTGCCCATTATAAAGATAAGCATACTAGGACTCCGCCATTCTCCTCCATCGCGCCCGTGCAGGCCCAGACCCAAAAACGAACCTGAGAGAGTGCAGCTTACTCCACCATCCTCCTCCATCCCGCCCGCGCCCTCCCAGCCCCAGATCCAGCCTAAGACAGTGGCTGACTCCAGCGGACTCCTGGATCCTGCACCAAGCCCTTCCAGTGAGTGGGAATTTGCATGACACATCAGGCTTCCCAGACCAGTGAGAGTGTGATGAGTCTGAGGGAGAGCCATTGGCTTCTTCCCACCCGCGCTACCCGGATCCCTGCTCCCAACCCCTGCATGCCTGTGCCAGTCAGAGGAACGACCTGACTGACACAGGAGGGATGACCCTGGGAACCAACAGAGGGGAACCAAAGGAGCTGCAGCAAAAAAGGAACTGAACACAACAGCTAGACCCAGGATAGGCATAACTGGAAAATCTCAAACTTAATAGACTGGCACCCGAATCTCAAAACAAGTAAAGGTTATAGCTGCACCAACGCTCTACACGAAAAGTCAAATGTCAGTGCTATACAAAATGACAAAGAGAATGGGAAAAATGCAATCCCAGACCTCGAGTCCATCAGGAAGGGCAGAGGACAATAGCTCAGCTGCAATGAATGAACTACCAGATACAGCAGCAAAGGAACAACAGCAGAAAGCTATAGAGGAAATAAAATGAGAAGTAATTCCCCAATTTAAAAAAGAAATATTTGAATACATAGTATCTGAAATAAAGAATGAATTCGAGAAACATTGCATGGAAAAGTTATGCTCACCCAGAACAAGTGCAGAGAACACTATTCCAGCTGATATATGTGAATTAACAGCATCTGAAGCAAAGAAACAGAAGCAGAAAGGTCATGAGGAACTCAAAGCAGAAATAAGGTCTGAAATGAAAAAAGAACTTTTTGAAGTCATAGAATCTGAAATACATAAACAAATCCAGAAATATACAGAGGAAATCCAACTTGGAAGAAACACAGCAGAAAAAGAATTAATAACTACCTCTAAAGAGGACATGGATTAAAAAAAATTGAGGCGATCAGAAATATGATAGATTCCTTGAATGAGCAATACAGAAAAGAAATAGAACACACGAAACACAATCAAAGAGATATAGAAGAACTAAAAATATCAATCACGAGTCTACAAAACCGTCTGATTGAAAGCGAAGACACAGTTTCAAATCTTGAAGATGCCAGAGCACCTAGTGAAAAAGTGAGAAAGGATCTCTTAAAAACAATGAGAATGCAGGAAAAAATAATCCATCACCTGCAAGATGATGCCAGGATGAACAATGTGAGAATAATAGATATCAATGAGAAGGAAGGAGTCAATACAAATGACATAAGAATTTGGGAAGAAATAATAGCAGAAAACCTCCCAAATATGAGGAAAAAATCCAACATTCAGGTCACCGAAGCATACAGAACACCAAATAACCTCTACCCAAGTAGAAACACACCGAGACATATAATAGTTAAGATCGCAGAAATTCAACACAAAAATAATATACTGAAAGCTGCTAGAGAGAAGAAGGAGCTCACATTCAAAGGAAAACCCATCAGAATTACAGCCGACTTCTCTACACAAACAATGAAGGGAAGGAGAGCATGGAGCAGAGTTCTTCAAGTCCTACACGAAAACAAATTCCAGCCCAGACTACTATAACCTGCAAAACTCTCTTTCAAGTTTGATGGAGAAGTGAAATACTTCCACGAAAAAGAACAACTAAAGTATTTCATGATGACAAAGCCATCCCTTCACAGGCTGCTGAAAGTGTTCTAGAGAGAGACTAGAACGACCAGAACTCCATGCAAGAGAATGGAAGGAACCACTAAACAGGACAGTCAATTAAACACAGGTTACGAAAGAGTAAACAATACCAGGTAAATATCATGACAAACATAAGTCAGCACATTTCAATTATAACCATCAAGGTAAACAGATTCAATTCTCCAATTAAGGGAAATAGACTGGCACAGGCGATTAGGAAACAAAATCCCACAATATGCTGTATACAAGAAACACACATAACTCAAAAGGACATTCATAGGTTCAAAGTCAAAGGAATGAAAACAATACTGCATGCTCCAGCACCTCAGAAAAAAGCAGGAATAGCAATTCTGTTCTCAGACAGTCTCAACTTCAAACCAACAATGATCAAATGACACGAAGAAGGCCACTGTATATTCTTCAGGGGAAGAATTCAAGAGCAAGAAGTAACACTCATAAATATCTATGCCCCAAACACAAGACTACTCAACTTTGTAAGACAAATCTTAAGGGACATGAAAAACTTGATGTCTAAGAACACAATCTTAACAGGAGATCTTCACACACCCTTATCTCAAAAAGATAGGTCAACCAGACAAAAAAATTAGCAAGGAAATAGCAGAACTGAACCAGAGCTTGGAACAAATGGACCTGGTGGACATATATGGAATGTTCCACCCAACCACAACTGAATACACATTTTTTCAGGTGCACACAGGTCATTTTCCAAAACAGACCACATACTGGTCCAGAGGTCATGCCTAAGTATATGCAAGAAAATAGAAATTATCCCATGCATATTATCTGACCACAATGCAATGAAATTGGAAATATATGACAAAAGAAACCAGAAAAACCCACTAAATTCATGGAAACTAAACAACACCCTACTCAGCAATCAATGGGTTGCAGAAGAAACTCAACAAGTAATTAAACAATATCTACAATTCAATGAAAATTCAAGTATAACTTACCAGAATTTATGGGACGCGATCAAAGCAGTTCTTAGAGGGAAAAGAATAGCTATGAATTCACACATTAGGAAAACAGAAAGGGAACAAATTAGCACCTGAATGTTGCACCTCTGACAACCAGAAAAAGAAGAGCAAACAAAACACAGAGCACACAGATGGTTAGAAATCATAAAGATTAGAGCAGAAATTAACACAATTGAGATGAAAAAAACAGTTCAAAGAATCCACAAATCAAAAAGTTGGTTCTTTGAAAAACTAAATAAAGTTGATATGCCTCTTGCCATCCTCACCAAAAACAGGCAAAAGAACATTCAAGTACAAGCGATAAGGAATGAAAAGGGTGAAATCACCATAGACCCTGTGTAAATTCAGAAGATTATCAATAGTTACTTCAAAAATCTTTACGCTCACAGAATAGAAGACACAGAAGAAATGGACATACTCCTCGAAAGGTACAAATTATCAAAACTGCATCAAGAAGATATAACAACTCTCAATAAGCTGATAGCAGCCAATGAAATACGAAGCGTAATAAAAAGCCTACCGACAAAGAAAAGTCCAGGTCCTGATGGATTCACAGCTGAATTCTCGAATAAATTTATAGAAGATATAATCCCGACACTCCAAATATTCTTCCATGAAGTTGAAAAGGAAAAAGACCTCCCAAAATCATTTCTGGAGGCAAGTTTAATACTGATTCCAAAACCAGGGAAAGACACAAAGAAAAAGGAGAACTACAGGCCAATCTGCCTCATGAACATGGATGCAAAAACACTCAACAAAATCCTGGCAAATAGAATACAGAAAATCATCAAGAAGATCGTACACCATGACCAGGTAGGATTCATCCCAGGGATGCAAGGATGGTTCAATATTCGAAAATCTATAAATGTAATACACTATACTAATAGACTGAAATCGAAAAACCATATGATCATCTCAATTGATGCAGAGAAAGCCTTTGACAAAGTCCAACACTCATTCATGTTCAAGGTCCTACAGAAAATTGGAATAGATGGACTCTATCTTAACTTGATAAAAGCCATCTATGACAACCCAAAAGCTCATATAATCCTAAATGGGGAAAACCTGAAATCTTTTACTCTTAAATCAGGTACAAGACAAGGATATCCTCTATCGCCCCTCCTATTCAATATAGTGTTGGAATGCTTAGCAACAGCCATTAGAAAAGAGGGATAAATAAAGGGAATAAGAATACGCAAAAAGAAGTTAAATTATCACTATTTGCAGAAGACATGATACTTTATTGGGAAGCTCCAAAAATTCCACCAAAAAACTACTAGAACTGATAGGGAAATTCAGTAGCATAGCAGGATACAAAATCAATACTCAAAAGTCAGTAGTATTCCTCTACACAGATAACAAGCACACTGAAAGGGAAACAATAGAAAGAATACCTTTCACAGTAGCACTGCGTAAAATGAAATACCTTGGGACTCACTTAACCAAGGAAGTCAAAGATCTTTTCACGGAAAATTACAACTCCCTAAGAGAAGAGATTATAGAGGATTTCAGAAAATGGAAAGATAGTCCATGCTCCTGGATAGTAAGAACCAACATGGTGAAGGTGGCCATACTCCCAAAATTGCTGTACAGATTTAATGCAATCCCTATCAAACTGACATCAACATATCTCCAACACCTAGAGAAGTCAATCCTAAAATTTATTTGGAACCACAAACAACCTAGAATAGCAAAGGCAATCTTGGCCAATAAAGACAAGGCAGGAGGCATCACAGTTCCTGATTTGAAATTATACTACAAAGCCACTGTGATAAAATCAACATGGTATTGGCAACAAAATAGACCTGAGGATCAGTGGAATAGATTAGAAGATGCAGAGGCATGTAAGAAAACACTCAGCCATCTTTTCTTCGACAAAGGCGTTACACAAGCTCACTGGAAGAAAGATAGTCTCCTTAACAAATGGTGCTGGAAAACATGGCTTTCCACATGCCGAAAACTAAAACTTGATCCAGGTCTATCACCGGGCACTAAGTTAAAGTCAAAATGGATTAATGATCTAAACATTAAAACAGAAACACTCAATTTCCTGGAAGAGAAAATAGGAGGAACTCTTGAAGACATAGGGGTAGGTAAACAGTTCATGAACAAACATATTTGCATGGGAAGCTCTTAGAAGAATCAACAACTGGGATCATCTCTTCTTAAGGAGCTTCTGCATGTCAAATGAAATTGTCAACAGAGTTGACAATTAATTAATAAGCAATCAGACAGAGGACTACTGTCTAGAATATATAAAGAACTAAGATATAACAGGGCCCTCAAATTTAAAGACCCAATTCAGAAATGGGCATCTGAGATGAATACACACTTCTTAGAGGACGAAATTGAAGAAGCAAATAAATATATGAAAACATGCTCCACATCGCTAGCCATTCGTGCAGTGCAAATAAAAACAACACTGAGATAGCATCTCACTCCAGAAAGAATGTCTATCATAAGGAAATCAAGCAACAACACATGTTGGAGAACTTGTGGGGAAAAGGGAACACTTCTCCACTGCTGGTGGGAATGTAGACTGGTACAATCATTGCGGAGGTCAGTGAGGAGACTCCTCAAAAGAGTAGGACTACAAATCCCATTCAAGCCGGCTATCTCCCTACTGGGAATTTTCCCAAAGGATCTGGATACATTGTGTCATAGAGATATAAGTGTACCTATGTTTACAGCAGCACAATGTGTGATAGCAAGATCTTGGAAACAACCAAGATGTCCATCACACAAGGAATGGTTGAAAAAGATGTGGTATTTCTATATAATGGAGTATTACTCAGCTATTAAGAATAAGTTTGAAGCATTTATACTGAAGTGGATGCCACTTGAACATATACTCATAAGTACAATAAGCCAGACGCATATTTGTAAATATCGTATAGTCTCCCTAGTATAACAAGCGAAAAGCAAAAATACAAAAGGAAACGTACAACAACTAAAATCAGTTGAGTCAGATAAGGCAAAGTGAATGGCATATATTGCAGGATACTAATCAGCTTTTCTTCTGGATGGTTAACAACCTAAGATCACAAGTCAGAATTTGAGAAATAGAAGAGCCACAAGGCCAGCCAACATTTTGGCCCTAGTCTTTCAAGGTCAGCGAAGACTCAGGACATAGGAGAACCTGTACTGCAACATCATGAAACTCAGGTGAGCTCCAAATTTTCTGAACAAGGAGATTATGGAACCACAGAGCAAGGAGATCGAAGTTCTATAGTGTGTCTGGGGATTGTCACATGAAGAGAAAACTTTCTCTCAAGCTCTCACGGAGAGCAAACTGATCAAGCATTGGCCATGGCTCATCCACATGGATGACACAGACAAAGGAACTACAGAATATTGTACAGGACTACAAGATAAATCCTGAGAGGACTTCACTGACCACATAAGAAATATAAAGTCCATGTGTTGGCATATAAGTCTTGATCTATGTAGGTCTTAACCATCCAGCAGCAAAGTTTAAAAATGAAGTATACATCATGGGGCCATAATATTAAGCTGCTCTGTAAATGGCTATGGTCGACAACTTCTTTGGATAACTCACTATTTTTGTGGAATGTTGGACTGTGTTGGACTGTAATGTCGAGTTCAAGCACCTAAGTTAGTTGAGTGTCAATGGAGTGCCCACCTTTGACAGGTGTAGACAAAGGAAAGGTTATAAAAAGAAAAAATCATGATGTGTGTATATAGACAGTACAGTTGGGATAGATAATGCTGTGCTTCTCCTTAATCCTATTAGAGGCAAGATCTCTACTAATGGTTGTTGGACAGGATATTATGTCGGCTTCTAGTACTACGGTCATCTACTAGGAAAATAATTATTGAAGTTTTGATATAATTCATGTATGAAAATAAGTAATCAGCTACACTCTTAATTTACTGATAAGAGACATCTGCTAAAATAATATCTGTAAATATAATATCATGTATGCACCTTGTACAATACCAAAACATTATGAAAACAGTTTGCAATATATTAATTTATCAAATCTGTCTTGTTAAGTTGTCTTGAAACTGTCTGATTGATATTTGTACTTCAATAAAATCAAAAAAAGATAAGCACACTATATTACTGTTTCTTATAATATGAAAGATTCTATTCAAAGGAACAAGGCCTCGCAAGATTATTTGCTGAAATATATCCAACCTGCAGAAATTTTATGAAATATGGGTACATTACATATTAAACAGTCTATAACCACATGGTGAGAAAAATTGAATCCTTGTGTAAATGATCAAAGGAAAATATATCTTTCTATTAAATAATATTATCACCTTCCATTCATGGATGAAATCTGTGTATAACATGACAAGTATCTCCTTAAGGTGGTGATTCTACACAGCAATTACAATATTTGCTGGTGAACTCACGGTTATTTGGCACCATTTTCAACATATTCATGAGTACACTTACAATTTACATATAAAAATGAACATTCTTGAAGAGAATATATAGTGTTTCTCAATGTTCTATTTTCATTTAACACTGGAACCACTTGCTGTATAGGCAGCGTACAGCATTCAGAACCAATCTAATCATATTCACCCAATTCTACAACTTAATCACATAATTCATTATGCATTTTGACATGCACAGATTCCAGGAAGTAGAAAGAATGTACACAGATGTAACACAATACTCAGTTGCTAAAAATTAGTTTGAGACAGAAACACTGTCCTTTGATTATTGCAGTCTGGAGACAGGAGCTGATCT
Source organism: Ctenomys sociabilis (assembly GCA_004027165.1). Classification (NCBI taxonomy): domain Eukaryota; kingdom Metazoa; phylum Chordata; class Mammalia; order Rodentia; family Ctenomyidae; genus Ctenomys; species Ctenomys sociabilis. Next base: position 25,646 of record PVKA01020908.1, on the reverse strand, counting down.
TACTGAATACCTGATCTTGAGTCAGATGCACTATCTTTTGATTATGCTATGTGGTGAAAACCTTACACAATTCAGAATGTTATTCCTAAAATAAATAAGACTCATGTACTATTTAGTGTGGAGAACTGCATCTTGAGTATTTCTGTATTCTATGTACCAGGAAAACTGCATAGTACCAAAAAAATAGGAAAAGTATTTACTTAAAAAATAGTAAGAAAACTGTGTTAACCAAAGGTATTCCTAAATAATTATACACATAGAAAGTATGACTTTCACTTACTCCAGAGTCATTCAATTGAACAAAAGCCCTACTTGTCTCCAACTTGTCTTTGGGAAAAACTAAAATAAAACAAAAATCAGTGGTAACTAAAGGCAAAATCCTAAAGAATGAGTTTGGGTGAGGAAATAAAGAGTGAGGTCACTGAGGAAACAGATACAGATGCTAAATTTATTTTTTAAAAATATTTTTAGATCCATCTATCTATCTATCTATCTATATATATATATATATCTATATATATCTATCTATCATCTATCTATCTATCATCTACCTATCTGGTACAGGATCTCACTATGTAGCTCGGCCTCATAGTGTACCTCCTCTCTCAGACTCCCCAGCAGTGGGATTATAGGTGTATATACCACTGTGCCTAGTACTGATGTCCCACATGGCATGCTCAGGGTTCAGGGACTGCCATGGTTTGTAGTAACAGAGATGGAACCCTAGCCCTTATTCTTTCTAGGCCCTTAAGATATATTTCTATCTCTCTAACCCTAGTAAATTTAAAAGAAGTTTTAAAGAAATATGTAGGAATAAAAGCCAGAAATCAAGCAAAAGATAGCTAGAGGAAAAGTAAGAGAAAATAATTGTGAGTGGACATAGAGCAATGAGAGTCTTGTGAGGTCTAATATGTAAAAGCTTTTTGGTGTGGTATTCTCGTGATTCTTCTGGGAAGGTCTGAAAAAATATTGCAAATAGTGTGAATTAATAATTTCAAAAACCTGTACAACTCAGTTGTCTCTGGAAGATTAGAACTGATAGGGCTTTGGAGAGAGCTGATGTATAATATTCCTTACAAAGCTGAAGTAGCCACAAGATTAAATGCTTGACAGGGCAACATTAAAATAGAGAGTAATACTTCTGTTAAGAGAAGTTTCCTTTTTTATTTTTTTCCTACACAATCTCCTTCACACCTTGAAATGGATAACCCCTTGTAGGGACATTTTGAGTGGCAGATTTTGTGGTGCTATTGTAGATCTGAGGGGGGAATCCACTACAAAGTCAGGTAATGTTTGGGTAGCACACAATGGCCATGCAGGTGAGCAGAGAGTGGGAGATCGATAAGATACACTGTCATTGCAAAATGTAGGATGCAGAGCATATTTATTTTCTCCACCACATGGATTTCTAGTTCAAGTCACTGCAGGATGTGTTTTAAAAAAATCATAGAGCAATAACGTGCATTGTAGATGGAGTCTAAAAGAGTGAAACTTACCCAGAAAATGAACAGTTTCCAAATTTAACAGATGATTAGTTGTAAGTGGTCTGCATTTAAAAAAATAAAAGGAAAGTATGAAAAATTTAATACCGAAGTATTGAAATATATTTTCCGTAGTTTAAAAAAAGACTAATTCCTGGGAAGTATCAAAAAGCTACATAAGCAGTTATATTTGTGGACATATATGTATTTATATGTATGAATGAATAAATACATTTTATTAATTTTTTGTGACTAGATGACCCCAAGTAACCTGAAGTTTCATTACTTGCTCTTATAAATTATTAAGTGTAGGAGTGTGAAAAAACATTATCACTGTGCTAATTAATATATAAAGCAAGAAGCTGTTAAAAAAATCTAAAATCTTATATTGAAGTTACTTATAATTGAGTCAGTTGTAAACCATTAACATTTTGAAGGTCATTTGAGGGACTGCAGCAGTAAATAAGGTAAAAATCATGAATTTCTAAAACTTGCTGAGCCTGGTAGAGGGCTCAAATCTGTGCAAAATAAAACATATGCTCTTAAAGTTCATAGCACTTCTAGAGAACGGATACTAGTAATATTAGGAGTTAGTAATAAAGAAATCAGAGAGAATTGAATCAGAGAGAATCAAATCTTCAAAAATGAAAGATGAGCGTAATGAGGCACACCTGAAATCTGAGTACTTAAGAAGATGAGAAATGAAGATTTCATGAGTTCAAGGCCAGCCTGAATGACATAGTGAGTTCAAGACAAACCTAGACTCCTCAGTGAGATCCTGCCTTAAAATGGAAAGAAGTTTTTTTTTTTAAATTTTGTATTTAGGACAGGGTGTCCATGGTGTAGAGGGTTTCACTGCACAGATGGGCTAATAGTGATCCTTTTGTTCACAGCTTCCCAAGTGCTGGGATTATAGCCCTGCACCACCATACCCAATCTCAATTGTCTTCTCAGAGCACCGAGAGGGTGGAGCCAGCACAGCATGCCAGGAGATTAAAGTCCGAGCCTCTGAATCTGTCTGAACAGGTACTTCATTTTTTTTTATCTTATACAATTTATTTTTTTAAATTATTTTTTATTGAAGAACAAATAGCAATGAGACAGGTTCAAGACAAATTAACAGGACAGATTCAACAAATCAATACATTGCAGAACGTTTTCATAATATTTTGGTGTCATGTAAGGTGCATACATGATATTATACTTACAGGCATTATTGTAGCAGATGACTCTAATCAATGAATGAAGAGAGTGCAGCTATATACCTATCTTATTTCTCTACAGCTGATTTATATCACAGATTCTACAATTAACAGTCTCTACCTTGTTATCTCCCCAGTGTCTGTCGATAGTACTAGAAGCCAACATAATATCTTGTCCAACCATATTAGTGCAAATCTTGCTTCTCATAGTATTATGCAGAAGCACGGCATATAAACAGGTACTTTAATCCACTGAAGTATTTGTCCTCCCCTGGAAGGGATTTTTCTTACAACATTCAATGAGAATTATGTAGTATCATTTAATGTATCTCATATAACAATAATTACGTAGAGAAAATAATCAAGTAAATATAGATTGTGAGACATTTGGCAAGAAAACTTCCTCAACCTATGGAAATTTAACAGCATTATGAAGGGAGAAAAAGATGGAGAAGCAGTGTTTTAGTCTAAAAGACAACCATGTGGAATTGTGACCCTTACTATGTCTTAGAATTGGGATAAATCATGTTTCTGTACTATCACAGAAATTTGAAGCAAAACATTAAATAATACTATTGAGCATTTGCTAATATTTTTGAAGAGAAAACAAAAATTGTATTAAAACAAAAAAGAACAAATGCTACAGAATTTCACTTAATAAAATATTTGCTAACTTGTTGAGTGTAGTGTTAAAGCATATCTCAAAATGCTAAAAGAGAAGGAAATAGACTGTTCCCCCAAATGGTACAGCTCTAATGGAACATGTAGGATTTTTTTTTTTTTTTTGATGAACTGCATGAAATATGGAGTAAGTGAAGGGAAGAGAAGGGGAAGGTCACATATCTGAAGAAAGGGTCTTTCTGGTGATATTATCTTGCCAGTGCTTCCCAGTCTATTTGCTCAGGTAAGTACTGAAAACAGAAAAATTTGAGATCTGTGGAAGGTACCTGTGGCATCAAGGTCTCTGTGTAAATAAGAACTCCTTATGAGAGCAGTAGTTAAAATCAAAAGTGGGTTAGTAATGCTAGAAAAGTTATTACTGGTTTTAGAAAGTCTAAGAATGAAAAGATGAAAACCTGGACAGTAAAGAAAACAATGAGAAAAAGAACCTAAAGCTGCATTAGTAAAGTGTATGGAATCTAATTTTATATAATAAAAGAATTTCAAATGTGTCCTATAGTTGTTGGTAGCTCTGAGGTGGTTTTATGAAGGGCAAAAGGAATGAGTGCAGATGTTATACGATGTTCCCTCTCTCTCTCTCTCTCTCTCTCTCTCTCTCTCTTTTGAGTTCAAGTTTCATTTTTAGCACTGAAACTAAGTAATGCTTACTGTAATGTACACCAAGTTTAAAAATTCAACTTTGAAATTAGCCCTATTGACACTAGATATAAATTAAAAATTATGAAATCAAACCAAAGATAGAACTAGTGGTTGTCTAATGGGATTTCAAAACAGTAAAGGAAAAGGCATCTATAATAACTCCACTCACCTGACCAAAATGGAGCACTGAACAGAGTATGTGTTTCACAATAAAAAAGAGCTTTGCAGCATGGACAGGAATTAAATTGATGAGAAAAAGAGCAGTTTCTGTGGATCAGATGAAATAAGTGAGGTTTTGAAGTTTAGATTGATTTTGAAGTGGTATAGGTCCCTTCCCCCTATTTTTAATTTTTTAATACAGGATATTAAGTCAAGGACCTTTAAACTGAGATACATCCCCAGCATTGTTTGTTAGAGCACTTTAAAATAGAAACAAACAAACAAACAAACAACTTTTGCTATTTATTTATTTAGTAATTTATCTGTTTATTCAGTTAGAGAGAAGGTCTTACTGAGGAGCTGTTTCCCTGGAGAAGCACCAACATGTAAACCCTAACCCTAACCCTAACCCTAACCCTAACCCTAACCCTAACCCTAACCCTAACCCTCTGCCTCTGCCTTCCAATGTACTAGGATTACGGGATGCACACCAGGTCTGGCTGATGCCCATTTTCCAAATTAATTTTACATTTGTTGTTTTCATCCATACTTTGGAAAGTTGTAACAATATGAAAAAAAGGAATCTGGAAATTGAAAATTATTTTAAATGGCCAAAAAAAGTAAAAAAAAAAAAAAAATAAGCAGTGAGCAACCCGAAGTTTATTGGTAGATGGGAGTGAGAACGGACCCAAATCAAGAGATGAAAGGTGCAAGCCTGTGTTTATACACAATAGAAGATTCTCTGCATGGAGAGGCCTCCTCAGCCAGTGAGGACTATGTGAAGTGGGTGAAGCTGATAATAGAAGGAAAAGCATCATTGGAGCCTTGTAGGGGGAGATGGGCCTGTCTGTGGCTTGGGTTGCTTTGGGTGAATTGCAGTTGCATATAGCAGGTCGATGGTGTGCTCCATGGCATTGGCACATCTATCTCCACACATATGAGGGCCTCTTTTAATGGAAGACATTGGGGGATGGAGAAGCAATGCATCCAAGATAGGCCTAAGGAATAGGAAAATGGGAGAAATTTGTCATGGCTTAAGATACTCATGTCAATGTTAATCTGAAAACATGTTTATTTGCACTTAAAAGTAGTCTCAAAAACACAACAAATAGCTGATTTCTTATTATAGATAGAAGTGACTTTTTTGGTCATCCATGTCAACATCATGTTAGTAGAACTAGAGTAGTACACATCAAGAAACTTAGCACAAAACACTCAGGTCTTCAGTATATTCCTTACTCCAGAAAGTCCATAGTGACACAGCACCTGCCTGGCAAGTGTGAGGTCCTGAGTTCAAATTCCAGTACACCTCATAACCTTAAAAAGAAAGGAAGTCCATAGACCTCAGATTTTGTGCCACCAAAACCATTCTCTGCTCTAACAGGTCTTGTACCACAGTGCCTGCCAGCTTCCCTTCATAACAGTGCTGAAGTGGGTTGGCTTTCAAGTCCCTATCTGTGTGTCTGAAATCTGCATCATGAAAACATAAGTATTCAAGCTCCTCAAACATTTAAATTGTTTCAGTGTCACAAGAATTGAGCCTTGATAAAATGTCTTCGATACTCAAAGTCCAACCTGGCTGGCCACAGAAGCACCCCGAGGAAGTCCAGGTTGCCAGGCTTCCTTGGCAGGGCCTCCTGCTGCTTTTTCTTTGTTGAACATTAACAAAGACACATGGAACGGAATTGAGGGGTCGTCTATCTTGTAATAATCAGAGAGTATTCTAATGAAACCTAAATTCTTCTGTACTATCATCTTGGGTCACTCACTCTGGAACTCAGCACCGGAGAGGATGAAGGCAATGCATTATTGATGCACTGGGTGATACTTCGATGTCAGTGTATCCAAATAAATGGGCAGCTACTGCCTGAGACAGGATTGTGGTGAAGGATCAGGTCTGAGAGCCTGCACCTGCACTGCCCCCTTCTGACTTCCTTCCCTTGCAGATCTTCCTTTTCTATAGAATTATTTCTTTTATTCTTGTCTTCTGCTGCCATCTGTCCAGTTATCACTTAGATCAGCGATATTTATTTATTTATTTATTTATTTATTTATTTATTTATTTATTTATTTATTTATTTATTTTACTGGGGAGCTAACTCAGGACCTGATGCTTGCTAGGCAGGCACTTATGCCATTGAGTTATCTCTCTGGTTCAAGCAGTAATTCTTTTAAGTTATTGAAATTTGGATTGTTCTGACTATAATGACATGCTCTAAGGGCAAATATAAATATGGTAAAAAAGCAAATTTGTCCTTATCATCAAGATAAAACATTTTTTTAAAGAAAAAACAATTATTCTCTATATTTTTTGTTTGTCTTTGTTTTCTCAGAGCATGAAGTTTCACTGAAAACTCTAACAGAGCACTCAACATGTTCTAGTTTCTAAGTACTCCCATGAGTCTTCTTAACTGCTCTTCAAGTAATTCTAAGGACAACAGTTCACTCTTAACAATAGTAAACTGTTGTTTCCTTCCTGGTTAGACACAATTTCCTTTGGAATATAATACACATTACCATTTTTTAAAAATTTATAGTCATCAATTGTAATTAAAAATTGGATGCATAAGAACAAACACACCTAATATGCTCACCTACAGAAAGCTCTGAAGAACCATCCTCTTGCCTGGAGCACACTAAGTCTTCACCCTTGTAAGAGGTTGTTCCTGCAGTCAATCTGTCTCTGAGCCTCAATCAACTTCAGTTCATGTTGCTGCTCTCTGCCCTTCCCTCCCTTCCTTCTTTCTTCCTTCCTCTTTCCTTTCTACCCTTTCCTTTTAATGTCCTTTTATTCTCCACCCCACAATAGGACTGTATAGTTCCTTAAGATAAAGAACAGCTTGCTGGATTGATTTCTATTAGCATACTATACATTTTCTAGTTCAAGGTCATTTTGTATGCTTATTCTTTTGTTTATTATCATAGTCACATCATGCAAGTAGTATCAGTCAGAACTCATTTTGGTCTTATTGTCCCTGAAAGGAAGGACTCATGCTAAGGTGCTAATAATGTATTTGTGTCCATGACCTAAGATTGATTAAAGTAGGAGAATTTGTATTGCTTAGTGGTTTTTGCCATTATCACCTGAAGAGCTGTTAAAAAGCCAGGCTGTTATGCCCTGCCTCCTGAATTTCTGAGGCAATTCTTTAGGCATGAGGTGAGGTCTTTTCATTTCTGACATATCTGAGGTGTTAATCCATTGAGGCAGCCCGAAGTTTTCCAGCCCTAAGTAAATAACTGCATTCTTGGAGATGAGTCAAGGGTCTAAAATTAAGCTTGCAGATCATTTGCCAAATCTGGTAAAGAAGTTTAAAGGTGGCAAGAAGAGGTGGATGCAAGAGATCAGAGGCCTGGGAAACTCAAGAGAGCTCAGATGCGGCAGAAGAGGAAACTGCACACAAAGGGTTAGCAAAGTAAATATTCAGGGCTTGCATTATTAGAGCTGAATCTTCCCAGTACTTAGAAATAAACGACTTCATTCTAAGACTGTATTTACAATAGCTAACAAGCATATAATTCAGGTAGGCAGAAAACAAATTTTAAAAGATGTCAGTGATAGAAACAACAGTAAAAGCCCAGAGCAAAAGATGAACCTGCTGACCTGGATGTTGACCCTGTGTGCCTAGAAGGGTCACAGGCAGATTTAAGCCCAGGGGGTGCAAAGACACCTCCCCTGCTGAGCCCCAACTGAAGCTGCCTGAAGACACATGTGGCATTGTCTTTCGGTGGAGCTCAGCAGCGGCAGCAAGTGCTGCCCAGTGTTCACTAGCTTCTCAGCATCTCAGTGGTGGAGGTAAGTGGCAGAGCCCACACAGAGTGTGTTGGCCTCACTTTTATAGCTCCTGCAGAAAAGCCATCACAGCCTGCTCTGTCCTGTGACAGAAGCCATTATCTTTGTGTCTCTCTCATGCTGCCTGTGTCAGTGAGGGTTCTCTGGGTCGCGTCTCTTTTTTAGTTTCTTGGAGGTGCTGAAAAATGAGAGAAAACAGGCTCAACTCATGCTTCCTGAGTAGTGGAAGGAGGGTTGCTTTCCAATTTATTTCCCAGATTCTGGTTTCCAGAAAGACTGTCAGACCTCTTGGTGCCTATTTTCAGCAGTTTATTCAGTGTGCGAATTCACAGAGTATCTGTCGCACGCAACCTCGCCAGCAAGGAAGACGGGACAACCAGCTCTTCTTTCCGCGGTTTATTCAGGACCCCTATACAATCTTCTTCTGCTTGCCTGCTCCGCTCCTGCGCCGCTCCTACCCGGGCAAGCCCGCCCCAAGCTATATACCACAAGGCGTCCAACCCTGGAGTGGGCACAGCCGATAGGTCCAGATACACGGAAGCAACGCCCTAGTCTTAGCCTTAGCCAAATGAGAAGTTGTTTGCTATGGAGAGCACTCACCCCCAGGTGGGGGTGGAAGGCGGAAGCCAGCGCTGTCTTTAAGGTGTGGCTGTGCGTCTTTAAGGTGTGGCTGTGCGCAGCTCTCCACAGTAAGTTGTTTGTTATGGAGAGCACTCACCCCCAGGCAGGGGTGGAAGGCAGAAAGCCAGCACCATCTTTAAGGTGTGGCTGTTCGCAGCTCTCTACAGTTCCCCCTTTTTGTTTATAGCAACAGGCAAGAACAGAGGCCCGATCCCTGTTGTGCAAGGACAGAGGCCGACTCTTGCCCAGGTGCATTGCACCCAGGGAGTGTCAGCGCTGTCCGATGCCCTTTTTCACAGGGGTGGGGTGGAAGGCATGGAACCCACATGCAATCAGGCATGCTCTCCATGGATTCCGGTTGCGCACTCCGGTTTCCATGTGCAGTGCTTTGCCTCGCACCCTGTGCCGGTAAACTATTTGTGTAAGGTGGCCAGCCATACACTAGGGGACTGTTCAGTCTCAATGGCTGTAAAGGCTTGAACTATCATGGCTGTACCGTGACACTGAAGGAACCTAACATGGCAGATGCACCACAGGCAATCCAAGGATATCAGCACCATCAGGCCAGCCAGAGCTCCCATTCCTGCCCACTCTTTCAGGTGATTCATGGCGATGGAGAACCATGAAACCAGGCCCTCTGCTAATAGTTCACAGTCACAATGGCCACTGTCAGCTGTTCCATTAGGCCATCAAATTCCCCAGTCCTATTGCCTGGCATTATGGCGAACCAGCATTGGTCTTGGAAACACCGACAGGATTCCCCATCTCAGCTCTGATGTCCCCTGTTGTAACATCAGGAACATCATGAGAATCAGTAGCAGCACTTTCTTCTTCATTGGTGGTGTCCTTCTTTTCATATTGGGCCTTTCTGGTCAGGTGTTCAGGTACCCACACCGGATGTTGCTGGTCCTGAGGGAAAACACAAACAGCCCCTCGTGCCCAAGTCAGCACGGGATCAGGCCCTCGCCAGAGGCCTGTTAAAATGTCTTTCCATTTTACCATGCCTCTGCAGGCACCGCCAGGCTCATAATGCCTGTCAGCTGCGGAACGCCCTTGAGCGTCCAAATTTAAAAAATTGATGGTGAATAAGGCTAGAGAAAGTCTCTCCTTTGGGGTACGGCCGTAGCCAACTCCCCCTTTTTGTTTTTGTAAGCACTCCTTAAGAGTGCAGTGGGCACATTCTACGATGCCCTGTCCTTGTGGATTACATGGTAGACCATGAACAAGTTGCACCTCCATTTGGTGGCAGAAAGAGGTGACCTGTTGGCCAGTATAGGCTGGTCCACTGTCAGTCTTGAGTTGTAATGGTTTCCCCCAAGCCGCCCAGGCTTCCAGGCAATGAGCGATTCTTATAGGGGGTCATGGCTGCTCGGCACTCCTTAGTGCATTGTTCAAACACAAGTTGTTTAATCAAAGGCATTGCCATGTCCGGATCCCCAATTATTTTACCCGCTGCTTCCATCATCCTAGCTACGAAGTCAGAGAAGGATTCCATGGGGCCTTGTGAAATCTTTGTAAGATTACCGCTCACTTCCCCTTTGTTTGGCATGGCTTTCCATGCTTTAATGCCAATTTTGTTAATTTGTTCATAAACTTGAGGTGGGTAGCCTGTTTGCGCATTAGCGAAATGGCCTTGGCCGAGCAACATGTCTCTGTTCCAAGCCTGATGTCCTGTGGCTTGATTAGCAGCCTCCTCCTCTGTAGCAAACTCTATTAGATAAACCTTCCAATCGAGATACTGACCAGGGCTCAAACACACCTGAGCCAGGCTACTCCAATCCCCTGGTGTCATACAATGCCTGCTTAGGGCTTCTACCTGGGCTACAGTAAAGGAAACTGTGACACCATAAGTCCTAATTGATTCAGCCAAGGACTTAATCACTTTAAAGTCCAAGGGCTCATGGAATCGCTGTCCCTGAGTGTCCTGAAATACACGGAAAGCTAAGGGGAGTTCCAATCTTACTGTTCTCCACACTTCTGGATTAAAGGAACACCCGAATGACCTCCTCCTCCGCTGTCCCAGTAGGGTGATGGTGCCGTGGGCCCCGCCCTATACTCTGGGGAGGAGCAGCATGGCTCCTCCATGCCCAGCGCTTCCTTTTTCTCTCGACTTCCCTTTTCTTTAACCTTTAATTTCCTAACTGCCTCAGCAAGCATTAAGTCATCCTCCTCTGAGTCAGTGGACTCAGGAGGCTCCGACTCAGGAAGATCAGGGTGCAAGCCCTTTCTTCTTCTCGACTCCCTTTCACTGTCTGCTTTTTCGGACCTTTCTTCCTGTAGCTGTTCTGGTGCTACCCACCCACTCTCCATTGTCTCACTGCAACGCCGGTCCTTTAAGTAGCCTGGGATCGGCTTCCAAATTAGCCTTAACAGCTCCTGTAGAGCCGAAAACAGTGGGAATGAATTCCCCATGGTAAAGTCTTTTTTATTTTTATCTTTAAACCCGCTCGTCAGCGAGCCTTATCCTGCTCTCTCTTTAACTACAGAGAAGAGCAACTTATTCCCCGCTTTTGTCGCGGATCCCCGAATTTTCCCGAGGATTATTCCCAGCTTTTGTCACAGATCCCCGAATTTTTCCAAGGATTTACTGGTGCACCCCCTGACCGTGGAAAGTTCTGAGCTGTCGTTGACCACTCCGCAGGAATACAGGCTCCCCGTACGGGCCACCACTTGTCGCGTCTTCCTTGCCAGCGAGGTTGCGCGCAAGTATCCAAAATGCAGACAAAATGACGATAATAGTCAGAAAGATATCAAAGGAGCAGTGATTTTGAAAGCAGTACCACATTCATGATGCTTACAGTTTATAGCAAACGTGTAGAGAGCCCTTCCTACTCCCTGTCTCATCATGGAAATTTATATTTGTAATCCTTCAGATAAACTATTGGAATCCCACTATGTTAATTTTAATCTACCACTTTCAATATATCTCACTTTGAGAATAAAGACACTAATGTGTATTTACACATATGCAAAGCCAAGAGGTCTTAAGTTGAGCCATGGTGATGGCTATCCAGAACAAAGGCCTCTACCAGGGTCAAACCCAGGTTTTACTGACTCATAAAGGAGGACTAGCTTAAAGATGAATGTCTCAGAATGACAAAAAGTAAGTGAGTGCTAAGAGCTGGGCTAGATAAGCAGCTTATATTTATATCTGCAATATACAAAGAAAGGGATATACAGAGAATAATCTATATTACACAGTTGAGATTTATCTGATGTTTTGGGTCTGGTGCTTCTGCTGTGTTGTGTAATCTTTCAAGGCCCCGAAAGTCATAGCCTTTATCTCAAGGTTTGATCCTAGCTGACAGCATGGTGCATCGGCTCTTCGTCTTGTCTACATTCGGCTCATATTAAAGAACAGCAGGAGGGGGTTACTGGGAAAAACGCCTGTGCTGTCTTCAAAGACTACCACCAGCACCTTGGCTAGACCAGAATATATTGCTTACAGCCAATTAAGGAGATAAAAGTCTCAGCCAGCTCTATACATATTAATACATGAAAACAGGGTCAGACACAGCCAAAATGGAGACAATTATTCTTTTAAAGAGAGTTGCCCAAGTGGTCCTCCAGAAAAGATTCCTCAAGTATCCTCTAAACAGCTCACTTTTTGCTTCTCCAATAAAAGCAAGAACTGGAATCAAGGCATTGGATTGTGTCAGCAAAGAAAGAGGCAACAATAATGACAATTTATTAACATCAATGCTATGTGTGAATATGCAGCATTCCAGACATTCTTGGAGTAAGAAAAACTACTACAGGGAGTCTTTTTTCTTTTCTGAATAGTTTCTTGTGCCTTCCAGTGTATATGGTCTTGTATGCTGAACTTTTCTCTGCTCAGGAATAGAACATGCAATCTTATTGTCAATCTCTATTCTTCATATTATGGATGACAGCATCTCGGATAAAAATTGATCAGTAGACAGAATTGTTTGACCGTACCATGGTACCATGTTATTGGAAGGGTGGCACATAAAAATCTGAGACAATGAAAAACTTTCTTTGTTCTCTGTCATTGCTTAGAAAGTATTGAATCCTGATGCTTTCGCAAGTATCCCATGGCTGCTAAATGCTGTAACTGAATATTAAATTAACTACTGATTTTCCTCTAATATTACCTTCGCAAAACTGACGGAAAATGTCACCAGGCAATAAAAGTACTATGATAGCCTAGGAAGAAGGAATTGCAATAGGACACCAGCATGCTTTAAGAAGCTCTAAACAGTGAATTGTTGTCATTAATTTCGAGTTAGCATGATTAATAAAAGGCTAATCATTCGGTTCTGAGCTAATTTGTGCCACCTAACAGTATCAATAACATTAAAATCAGCTATAAAAAATTCTTACAATTTTGTCATTTGTATTTTGCTACTTCCGTAAGCAGGACATATAAATATATATAAATAACCCCAACCCTGGGTTAGCTCAAACAGGAGGTTTATCATGAGTTTGAAATCTGCCACAGCTCATGAATTCAAGCCCATCTCTTTCTCTCTTTTTTAAATGTATTTTAACGTATTTAGTAGGGTCTCATTACACAGGTCAGACTTGTAGTGATGCCTTCTGATTTTCATCCTCCCAAGTGCTAGAATTACAGGTGCGCACCACCACTCCTAGTCTCAATTTCTGTCTCAGTGCCTCCTCGGGGGTGGGACCAGCATGGCAGGCTGGGAATCAAACCCTCAGCCCTTGCATCAACCTAAGCAGGTGCTTTAATCTGCTGAGCTATTTGGTTGGCCCTCAAGACCAACTTGAACTGTATAATGAGACCCTGTCTTAAGCACACACACAAAAATGAAAAGAAAAACAAAAGCAAGAGAAAACAGCAAAGCCCTGCTTCGTCAGAAGTTTAATTGCCCAGCACAGCTACAAATTTGAGGATTGCTGCAGCCAAATTTCACCAGCCGTATTCATTAAAATGACTTACTGAATTAATGATAGCACTATATTTAACCATTTTATTTTATTATTTATTTTATTTTATTTGTCTTCTTGAGACAGGACCTCACAATGCAGTTCAGGCTGGCCTTAAATTCACTTTGTAGCTCAGGCTGGTCTCGAACTCACAATAATCCTCCTACCTCAGCCTCCCAAGTGCTGGGATTACAGGTATGCGCCACCACACCCGGCCTTATTTAACCATTTTATAATTAAAAAAAAAAAAAAAAAAAAAAAAAAAAAAACTGAAGAAGTATAAGAAGAGACAGGGAACAATATATTAGTGTGGGCTTCTATAACAATACTGTGTCTGAGGTTACTCAAAGAAAAACATCTGTTTTACACAATTCTAGAGAACTGGATGGGTGAGATGGAGCTGCTGCTAGGTAAAGTATATGAAGGCTTGCTACCTGATTTGTAGATGGGCAGCTTTTCATGTAATCAAAAAGGAACAAGCCGACTCTCCAGCCTCTTCTGATAAGAATACAAATCCTAGTTTTATCCCAAAGGTACCATTCCCAAATACCATCATATTTGAGTAGGGTTTCAACGTACAAATTTTGGCTACGCAAACATAGAGTTCACTATATTCAACTCGTGGTCTCCCTAAGTTTCTGTCCTTCTCACACACATTCATTCCATCATCATATCTTCACAAGTTCCAAACTTCCTCATTCAGTCATAAGCCCCAAAGACTCAAGTGTAGTTTTATCTAAATATCATTTCAATCACATAGGATGAGACACAACACATAAATTATCCTATCACATATTCCTGTGTCTAGTTATGAGCTTGTGAAACTATGTATGTGTTTCTAAAGTCAGTGGTAGAGTGTGCACAGGATAAACATTTCTATGCCAAAAGGGAGAAGTAGAGAAAAATGACGGGAGGTTAGTGCCAAGTCCAAAATTTAGGTGGACAGGCTCCATGAGGGAAGCTTAAAAATCCTCCCTTTTGGCTTTAGGATTGGCCCCTTTGAGTCAGCCCTTGGTGCACTAGAGCAGTGGTCTCAGCTCTGTATCTCTTCCCAGGGTGTGCTTCCAGGCAGCAGTGCAGCCCCACAACTGTGAAGAGCCTTACACCACTCTTTGGAGAGAAGTACTGTAATCAATTGAAAATGAGATGATCACCTGCTTCTCTTCCAGACTTGGAGGAAGCCCTGCTGGTTTCAGCATCATCTCTAAGTCTACTGATGTTTAGAACTTTATTGTTCTGATTTACAAAATCGAAGAAGCCAAGTAAACTTGCTTCCTTCCTTCTTATTTCCTTTCTCTTCATTTTAACCCATCAGTTATTGTATTATTTTAAGATTATTTTATTTCTCATTCAGAAATTCCATTGATTAGAATTAAGATTGGGATTTTTTCCCCATCTTTTTCTGATATCATGGAGGGGAAGTTGGAATGATTCATTAGTTGGCTTCTCTGTATCCTTAAAAAAACAAGTCTTTTCTTTTTAAGAATTGTATGTTTTAAGGGCCAGTAATGGCAGTGGAAGGAGGATCAGTCCACATGGGCCTCAGCACCAGAGAGCAGTTCAAACAATTAGTGACTTTTCTAAATTCAAACAATGGCACATTATGTAGCAATATACCTTTAGCTATCACACTGACTATCAACTCAGAGTCAGCCAAGTATTTATTTGTTGAAAGTCTCATTCTCTGGTAAAGTGAAAGGAGAGATATTAATAGCAGATACTGGGATGTGTTTTTCTTAGTAGACAGAGAGAGACTCAACCTCAGAAGAAATGCAACAAACAGTAAGTAAAAAGAAATGTATCATATTTACTTAAATTATTTCTTCTGATAAATAAACTGAAGTTGAAAGAAACTTGAAGTCACATCTCAAGTTACATGTTCAGTCTTAAAAAACTTTTTGTATTGTGTATTTTTGATGTCTGCTATGATTATTTAAAATATTTCCAAAGCATTGGTTGAAGGGGAGTGTATATTGAATCAGAAATTATTTCTGGAGGAAAAGAGTTCTGCTATATTTTTGTGCAAATACATTAGTGGAGAAAATTCTTAGTGTAATATATTATTTCCCTGTTATTTAAATGGAGGTTTTAAAATCTGTATTTGAGTTCCATTAACCTTCCAATTAATATAGTAATTAACTCATTACCTTAATGGTACTATAATTATCTATTAGCTATGATTGCATTTTAATTCTTCCAAAGTCAAAGTATAATGGTTTTATGTGTGCTCCCTAGAAGTAATTTTCTTACTATGTCCTTTTCCTCCTCCAGGTTACAAGTACAACACAGAATGTCTTTGTGAGTAATTAGGTAATACCGTACCTAGGATGCCAGTTTCTTAGATCTAGGGTAGTTCTAATAAGAAAGTGTAAGTGAACATGAAGGAAACAACCTCAAAGGGGTTTTACATTCAATTGTATCTCTTTCTAGACCTGGAATGGAACTCCACACTTCTTCCCTCCTGAGGTCTCAGGTTCCTGGATAATACTGCCATGCAATTGCAGTTTAATCAGTAATGTCATGAATTAAATGTGATGGGTTAATAAGTTCCTGTAAGCTTTCCGGAAACACTTCTGACCTGCATTGGTGATATCCAAAGCATAATTTCACTGGTTTCATAATTCACCACTGGATTTTTGATAACAAAACAAAACAAACCAGAATGCCCTCAATGTAAGTTCAGCACATCTTAACATGGTAGAACCAACATGTAGCTTTTAAGGAACAAAACCATTCAGTATGAAGTCCAATGTACTGTTTGATAAGAGATGCTGGAGGCCTAGCAGATGCTGTTCCATGAGAAAGCACAGGCTTAGCAGGTGCACGACACAGGGTGCAATCGGCAGAGAGAACAGAAGGGAAGGAAAGAAGCCAGGAAAGAAGGGAGGGTAGGAGGAATGAAAAGAATGAATGGATGTAGAAAAAAGGAAATGAAGAAGAAAGGAGAAAATTATGCAGATATTCTAAGAAATTATTTGTTCACAAGGTTTAAATATATAATGCTGAATGATTTAGGTTGATCTGCTCTCTACTCACACTAAATTCATAAATTAGGTACAAGTATGTATTTCTGTATTTACAGGTGAGGTTGACATTTTTAGAGCTACTGTGCTATATAGGCAACTAGGCAAATATTGAGGTTTTTAATTTTGTTTTTTTGGTTTTTTAATGTTTTTATTTATTTTTAATTTTATTGAAGTACAAATATGAATCAGACAGTTTTACGACACCTTAACAAGACAGATTCAATAAATTAATACATTGCAAACTGTTTTCATACTGTTTTGGTATCGTACAAGGTGCATACATGATATACTTACAAACATTGTTATAGCAAATGTCACTTATCAGTAAATTAAGAGTGTAGCTGTTTACTTATTTTTTAAACCTGAATGATATCAAAAATTCAATAATTATTTTCCTATTGGATGACTGTAGTACTAGAAGCTGACATAATATCCTGTACAACCACCTTTAGTGCAAATCTTACCTCTCATAGGATTTTGTAGAAGCACAGCGTTATCTATCCCAACTGTACTGTCTATACACACATCATGATTTTTTTCTTTCTACACCCCTTCCTTTGTCTACACCTGTCAGAAGTGGGCACTCCATTGTCATTCAACTAACTTAGGTGCTTGAACTCGACTACACAATCCAACAGAGTCCAGCATTCCACAACAATAGTGAGTTATTCAAAGAAGTTGTCGACCATAGCCATTTACAGCAATTAAAATCAATTGAGTCAGATAAGGCAAAGTGAATGGCATATGCTGCAGGATACTAATCAGCTTTTCTTCTGGATGGTTAACAACCTAATATTACAAGTCAGAGTTGGAGAAATAGAAGACCCACAAGGCCAGCCAACATTTTTCCTATAACCTTTCCAGGTCAGTGAAGACTCAGGATGTAGGAGAACCTGTACTGCAACATCATGAAACTCAGGTGAGCTCCAAATTTTCTGAAGAAGGAGATTATGGAGCCACAGAGGAAAGAGATCAAAGTTCTATAGTGTGCCTGGGGAGAGTCACATGAAGAGAAAACTTTCTCTCAAGCTCTCACAGAGAGCAAACTGGTCAAGCATTGGCCGTGACTCATCCACATGGATGACACAGACAAAGGATCTACAGAACAATGTACAGGACTAAAAGATAAACCCTGAGAGGACTTCACTGACCACATGAGAAATATAAAGTACATGTGTTGGTATATAAGTCTTGATCGATCTAGGTCTTAACCATCCAAAAGAAAAGTATAAAAATGAAGTATACTTCGGGGAGACATAATATTAAATTTTGTTGGCTTTTTTTTTGAACCAGGGATTGAACTCTGACCCTTGAGCTTCCAGGGAAGCACTTATACTACTGAACCATCTCTACAGCCCAGTTTTTAGGTTCTTAATCTATGTATCAATAGCTATGTACTACCAAATTCAGGAGAATTCAGACAAATGAAATACAAAATCTACTCTTCAGTTATTTTCAAAATGGTCTTTCTTCTCTCCAACATACGTGTACACATATACTACTGTATGCACATGCACATACATACAAAATATCATGAGTTATTTTAAAGATCAATAGCTGTAAAAAGTCAGTGTCTCTCTGTCAATATAATGATAATGGCCATAGAAAACTAGATTTATGATTTGACAACTGAGTCATAAATGGCCCAGGAGTCATTAGGATTGAAAGAAAATGTTAATGGAATTCTTTATTTTATACTAAGTTTGGAGATACATTTCTTTTGTTTGTATTAATTTATTTTTATTTTATTGAACTACAAATGTCAATCAGACAGTTTCAAGACTCCTTAACAAGACATATTTGATAAATTAATACATTGCAAACTGTTTTCATAATGTTTTGGTATTGTACAAGGTGCATACATGATATTATATTTACAGATATTATTTTAGCAGATATCTCTTATCAGTGAATTAAGAGTGTAGCTGCTTACTTATCTAATTTTTTTATACATGAAGTATATCAAAAATTCAATAATTATTTACCTAGTGGATGACCGTAGTACTAGAAGTCAAAATAATATCCTGTCCAACCACCATTAGTGCAGATCTTGCCTCTCATAGAATTATGTAGAAGCACAGCGTTACCTATCCCAACTGTACTGTCCATACACACACATCACGATTTTTTCTTTTTATACCCCTTCCTTTGTCTACACCTGTCAAAGGTGGGCACTCCATTGTCATTCAACTAACTTAGGTGCTTGAACTCGACATTACAGTCTAACACAGTCCAGCATTCCACAAAAATAGTGAGTTATTCAAAGAACTTGTCGACCATAGCCATTTACAGAGCAGCTTAATATTATGGCCCCATGATGTATACTTCATTTTTAAACTTTGCTGCTGGATGGTTAAGACCTAGATAGATCAAGACTTATATGCTAACACATAGACTTTATATTTCTTACATGGTCAGTGAAGTCCTCTCAGGGTTTATCTTGTAGTCCTGTACATTATTCTGTAGTTCCTTTGTCTGTGTCATCCATGTGGATGAGTCACGGCCAATGCTTGACCAGTTTGCTCTCCGTGAGAGCTTGAGAGAAAGTTTTCTCTTCATGTGACTCTCCCCAGGCACAGTAAAGAACTTCGATCTCTTTGCTCTGTGGCTCCATAATCTCCTTCTTCAGAAAATTTGGAGCTCACCTGAGTTTTATGATGTTGCAGTACAGGTTCTCCTACATCCTGAGTCTTCGCTGACCTTGAAAGACTAGGGCAAAAATGTTGGCTGGCCTTGTGGCTCTTCTATTTCTCCAACTCTGACTTGTGATCTTAGGTTGTTAACTATCCAGAAGAAAAGCTGATTAGTATCCTGCTGAAAATGCCATTCACTTTGCCTTATCTGACTCAATTGATTTTAGTTGTTGTACGTTTCCTTTTGTATTTTTGCTTTTCGCTTGTTATACTAGGGAGACTATACGATATTTACAAATATGCGTCTGGTTTATTACACTTATGAGTATATGTTCAAGTGGCATCCACTTCAGTATAAATGCTTCAAACTTACCATTCTTAACAGCTGAGTAATACTCCATTGCATAGAAATACCACATCTTTTTCAACCATTCCTTGTGTGATGGATATCTTGGTTGTTTCCAAGATCTTGCTATCACACATTGTGCTGCTGTAAACATAGGTACACTTATATCTCTATGACACAATGTATCCAGATACTTTGGGAAAATTCCCAGTAGGGGGATAGCTGGCTTGAATGGGATTTCTAGTCCTACTATTTTGAGGAGTCTCCTCACTGACCTCCACAATGGTTGTACCAGTCTACATTCCCACCAGCAGTGGAGAAGTGTTCCCTTTTCCCCACAACCTCTCCAACATGTGTTGTTAGTTGATTTCCTTATGATAGCCATTCTTTCTGGAGTGAGATGCTATCTCAGTGTTGTTTTTATTTGCACTGCACGAATGGCTAGCGATGTGGAGCATGTTTTCATATATTAATTTGCTTCTTCAATTTCGTCCTCTAAGAAGTGTGTATTCATCTCAGATGCCCATTTCTGAATTGGGTCTTTAAATTTGAGGGCACTGTTACATCTTAGTTCTTTATATATTCTAGACAGTAGTCTTCTGTCTGATTGCTTATTAATTAGGATTTTTTTTTCAAAATTTGTGGGCTGTTTTTTCACTCTGTTGACAATTTCATTTGACATGCAGAAGCTCCTTAAGAATAGTTGATCCCAGTTGTTGATTCTTCTAAGAGCTTCCCATGCAAATATGTTTGTCCATGAACTGTTTACCTACCCCATGTCTTCAAGAGTTCCTCCTACTTTCTCTTCCAGGAGATTGAGTGTTGCCATTTTAATGTTTAGATCTTTAATCCATTTTGACTTTAACTTAGTGTATGGTGATAGAGCTGGGTCAAGTTTTAGTTTTCGGCATGTAGAAAGCCATGTTTTCTAGCACCATTTGTTAAAGAGGCTATCTTTCTTCCAGTGAGCTTGTGTAACCCCTTTGTCGAAGATAAGATGGCTGAGTGTTTTCCTACATGCCTCTGCATCTTCTAATCTATTCCACTGATCGTCAGGTCTATTTTGTTGCCAATACCATGTTGATTTTATCACAGTGGCTTTGTAGTATAATTTGAAATCAGGAACTGTGATGCCTCCTGCCTTGTCTTTATTGGCCAAGATTGCCTTTGCTATTCTAGGTTGGGTGGTTCCAAATAAATTTTAGGATTGATTTCTCTAGGTCTGGGAGGTATGTTGGTGTCAGTTTGATAGGGATTGCATTAAATCTGTACAGCAATTTTGGGAGTATGGCCACCTTCACCATGTTGGTTCTTACTATTCAGGAGCATGGACTATCTTTCCATTTTCTGAAATCCTCTATAATCTCTTCTCTTAGGGAATTGTACTTTCCGTGAAAAGATCTTTGACTTCATTGGTTAGGTGAGTCCCAAGGTATTTCATTTTCCGCAGTGCTATTGTGAAAGGTATTCTTTCTATTGTTTCCCTTTCGGTGTGCTTGTTATCTGTGTAGAGGAATGCTACTGACTTTTGAGTATTGATTTTGTATCCTGCTATGCTACTGAATTTCCCGATCAGTTCTAGTAGTTTTTTGGTGGAATTTTTGGAGTTTCCCAATAAAGTATCATGTCTTCTGCAAATAGTGATAATTTAACTTCTTATTTACCTATTCTTATTTCCTTTATTTGTCCCTCTTTTCTATTGGCTGTTGCTAAGGATTCCAAGACTATATTGAATAGGAGGGGCGATAGAGGATATCCTTGTCTTGTACCTGATTTAAGAGTAAAAGATTTCAGGTTTTCCCCATTTAGGATTATATGAGCTTTTGGGTTGTCATAGATGGCTTTTATCAAGTTATGGTAGAGTCCATCTTTCCAATTTTCCGTAGGACCTTGAACATGAATGAGTGTTGGACATTGTCAAAGGACTTCTTTGCATCAATTGAGATGATCATATGGTTTTTCAATTTCAGTCTATTAATATAGTGTATTACATTTATAGATTTTCGAATATTGAACCATCCTTGCATCCCTGGGATGAATCCTTCCTGGTCATGGTGTATGATCTTCTTGATGATTTTCTGTATTCTATTTATTTATTTATTTTTTGGCAGAACCGGGGATTGAACTTAGGCCCTTGCACTTGCCAGGGTCTGTATTCTATTTGCCACGATTTTGTTGGGTGATTTTGCATCCATGTTCATGAGGGAAATTGGCCTGTAATTCTCCTTTTTGATTGTGTCTTTCCCTGGTTTTGGAATCAGTATTAAACTTGCCTCCAGAAATGATTTTGGGAGGTCTTTTTCCTTTTCAACTTCATGGAAGAATTTGTGGAGTGTGGGGATTATATCTTCTATAAATTTCCTGTAGAATTCAGCTGTGAATCCATCAGGACCTGGACTTTTCTTTGTTGGTAGGCTTTTTATTACGTTTCGTATTTCGTTGGCTGTTATCAGCTTACTGAGAGTTGTAATATCTTCTTGATTAAGTTTTCATAATTTGTACCTTTCGAGGAATATGTCCATTTCTTCTGTGTCTTCTATTCTGTGAGTGTAAAGATTTTTGAAGTAACTATTGATAATCTTCTGAATTTCCACTGGGTCTATGGTGATTTCACCCTTTTCATTCCTTATCACTTGTACTTGAATGTTCTTTTGCCTCTTTTTCATGAGGTTGGCAAGAGGCTTATCAACTTTATTTAGTTTTTCAAAGAACGAACTTTTTGATTTGCGAATTCTTTGAACTGATTTTTTTCATCTCAATTGAGTTAATTTCTGCTCTAATCTTTATGATTTCTTCCCGTCTTTGTGCTCTGGCTTTTGTTTGCTCTTCTTTTTCTAGTTCTCAGAAGTGCAACATTCAGGTGCTAATTTGTTCCCTTTCTGTTTTCCTAATGTGTGAATTCATAGCTATTCTTTTCCCTCTAAGAACTGCTTTCATCGCATCCCATAAATTCCGGTAAGTTATACTTGAATTTTCATTAAACTGTAGATATTGTTTAATATCTTGTTGAATTTCTTCTGTAACCCATTGATTGCTGAGTAGTTTCTTGTTTAGTTTCCTTGAATTTAGCGGGTTTTTCTGGTTTCTTTTGTCATTTATTTCCAATTTCATTGCATTGTGGTCAGATAGTACGCATGAGATAATTTCTATTTTCTTGCATATACTTAGGCATGACCTCTGGACTAGTATGTGGTCTATTTTGGAAAATGACCCGTGTGCAGCTGAAAAAATGTGTATTCAGTTGTGCTTGGGTGGAACATTCCATATATGTCCACCAGGTTCATTTGTTCCAAGCTCTGGTTCAGTTCTGCTACTTCTTTGCTAATTTTTCTGTCTGGTTGACCTATCTTTTTGAGATAAGGGTGTGTTAAGATCTCCTGTTAAGATTGTGTTCTTGGACATTAAGTTTTTCATGTTCCTTAAGATTTGTCTTACATAGTTGAGTGCTCTTGTGTTTGGTGCATAGATATTTATGAGTGTTACTTCTTGCTCTTGAATTTTTCCCCTGAACAATATACAGTGGCCTTCTTTGTGTCGTTTGATCATTCTTGGTTTGAAGTTGAGACTGTCTGAGAACAGAATTGCTACTCCTGCTTTTTTCTGAGGTGCTGGGGCATGTAGTATTGTTTTCCATTCTTTGACTTTGAGCCTATGAATGTCCTTTTGCGTTAGGTGTTTCTTGTATACAGCATATTGTTGGATTTTGTTTACTAATCCACTGTGCCAGTCTATTTGTCTTAATTGGAGAATTGAGTCCGTTTACATTGGTGGTTATAATTGAAATGTTCTGACTTATGTTTGTCATGCTATTTACCTGGTATTGTTTACTCTTTTGTAACCTGTGTTTAATTGACTGTCCTGTTTAGTGGGTTCCTTCCATTCTCTTGCATAGAGTTCTGGTCATTGTGGTCTCTCTCTAGAACCTCTTTCAGCAGCCTGTGAAGGGATGGCTTTGTCATCATGAAATACTTTAGTTGTACTTTGTCGTGGAAGTATTTCACTTCTCCATCAAACTTGCAAGAGAGTTTTGCAGGTTATAGTAGTCTGGGCTGGAATTTGTTTTCGTGTAGGACTTGAACTCTGCTCCATGCTCTCCTTGCTTTCATTGTTTGTGTAGAGAAGTCGGCTGTAATTCTGATGGGTTTTCCTTTGAATGTGAGCTCCTTCTTCTCTCTAGCAGCTTTCAGTATATTATTTTTGTTTTGTATTTCAGAGATCTTAACTGTTATATGTCTCGGTGTGTTTCTACTTGGGTTGAGGTTATTTGGTGTTCTGTATGCTTCGGTGACTTGAATGTTGGATAGTTTCCTCATATTTGGGAGGTTTTCTGCAATTATTTCTCCCCAAATTCTTGTTATGTCATTTGTATTGACTCCTTCATTCTCATTGATATGTATTATTCTCACATTGTTCATCTTGGCGTCATCTTGCAGGTGATGGATTATTTTTTCCAGAATTCAAATTGTTTTTAAGAGATCCTTTCTCCCCTTTTCACTAGCTGCTCTGGCATCTTCAAGATCTGAAACTCTTTCTTTGCTTTCACTCAGACGGTTTTGTAGAATCGTGATTGATATTTTTAGTTCTTCTATACCTCTTTGACTGTGTTTCATGTGTTCTATTTCTTTTCTGTATTGCTCATTCAAGGAATCCATCATATTTCTGATCTCCTCAATTTTTTTTTATCCATGTCCTCTTTAGAGGTAGTTATTAATTCTTTTTCTTCTGTGTTTCTTCCAAGTTGGATTTCCTCTGTATATTTCTGGACTTGTTTCTGTATTTCAGATCCTATGACTTCAAAAGTTCTGTTTAGATTTCAGAACTTAGTTCTGCTTTGAGTTCCTCATGATCTTTTTGCAGTTGTTTCTTTGCTTCAGATGCTGTTAATTCATATATATCAGCTGGAATAGTGCTCTCTGCACTTGTTCTGGGTGAGCATAGTTTTCCACCCAATGTTTCTGGAATTCATTCTTTATTTCAGATACTATGTATTCAAATATTTCTTTTTTAATTTGGGGAATTACTTCTTGTTTTATTTCCTCTATAGCTTTCTGCTGTTGTTCCTTTGCTGCTGTATCTGGTAGTTCATTCATTGTAGCTGAGCTAGTGTCCTCTGCCCTTCCTGATGGACACGGGGTCTGGGATTTCATTTTTCCCCTTCTCTTTGTCATTTAGTATAGCACTGACCTTTGACTTTTGGTGTAGAGCTTTGGTGCAGCTATATTCTTAACTTGTTATGAGATTTGGGTGCCAGTCTATTAAGTTTGAGATTTACCAGATATGCCTACCTTGGATCTAGCTATTGTATTCAGTTCCTTTTTTGCTGCAGCTCCTTTGGTTCCCCTCTGTTGGTTCCCGGGGTCAGCCCTCCTGTGTCAGGAAGTTTGTTCCTGAGGTGGGCAGGCCTGGGCTTTGGTGGGTCTTCTGAGCTCACAAAAGGATAGTGGATGATCTTATTCACTGAGTAGGCTATACTGGGTTGGCCAGCCTGTGCTGGGTCCGGGTCTACAGGCCGTAACCCGAGAAGACTGGGAAAGGTCCCTCCGGTGCAAAGGGCCTGGAGCCTCACTCACAGGCCAGGCTGTGCTCGGTTTCGGTTTGTTGCGTGGGACTGAGGATTGCTGAGACATGTCCCTCCTGTGTGGCAGGCTTGGAGTTCTCACTCCAGGCCGACCTGCAGTGGATCTTGGTCTGTGGGGTGAGCCTGGTAATCACCTGGAAATGTTTGTCTGGCACAGTGTGCTTGGAGCTCTCACTGGGCCACGGGGTGTGAGTGGGAGGGAATCACTGGGAAATGTCTCTCGGGCACGCTGGTCCTGGAGTTCTACACTCACTGAACTGTGATGCCCAGAGAATCGGTGAAATTCCCATTCGTTCTACGGGCTTTTATGTAGGGGATCCGGGGAGGTGTTGGTGAATGGGTCCTGATGTTTCAGGCCAGTCACTGACTTGCAGGGGTTGGGGGCAGGGATCCGGGTTGTGCAAGTGGGAAGAAGCCAATGGCTCTCCCTCAGACTCCCCACACCCTCGCTGATCTGGGAAGCCTGGTGAGTCGTGCAAATTCCCACTTGCTGGGAGGGCTTGGGGCAGGATCCAGGAGTCCGCTGGAGTCAGCCGCTGTCTCGGGCTGTGTGTCTCGCTGTCTCAGAGGGTCTCTGGG